>PRKT01001523.1:35370-73020 GCA_003671525.1 Saccostrea glomerata
ACAAATTAGTGAACATTGTTTCATATGATTCTCATATGATCAGTTTCATATGATTCTCATATGATTATTGTCAGAATATTCATATGATTCTCATATGCAGGATCTTTCATATGAGAATCATATGTATATTGCTTCATATGATTTACATATGTGTAATCATATGATTCTCATATGATTTGCCACATATGATTCTCATATGATTGTATATACATATGATTCTCATATGATCCACATATGATCCTCATATGAAAGGCAATGCATATGTGGATCATATGTGGCTAAATTGCCTATGTACCGGCAGTACAAAGGTCAGTAATTGTCTAAGTTTTACAGTAATGACAGCACATTGTCAGTAATTTTCTAAGTTTGTCAGTAAAAATTGGGAATGTCAGTACGTTTTAGACTTAGTAGTGTATGCACTATCTACGCATAGATTTACATGTAGGTTATAGGTACATTTCTATTTACGTTAATATACAGTCTCGAAATAATTAGGTTTATCTCATATGGATAAGCCGGGTTATTTCGAGCACAATATTTGCGTATTATTTTTATTATGGGTCAAGAAGGATAACTCTAATTTTGGTGCAACCAACTTAGCGTCATTGAGCATGCTCAACTTCAGTTTCCTTTTCCGTCATTCTCCGAAGGTGTAGGCCGGGAAAATTTTGATGAAGAATCCCCACCCTCCCTGCCCATATTTATAGTAAACATGGTGGTGGCATATAAATTGAAACAGATTTGATTTTTAATTAATGTTAAAACTATTCGTATTTAAGGTGTAATTTTGAATTCGTGTTTTTCAAAGAAAAGTTCTTTCGCTCTGCTAATTTCTCTTTTCATCTTCATGGCCAAAGTTTCATGGAGACGGTCTCATTCTCGATGTTTGGTCCAGTGACAAGCCTGTTAAAGACTTTGATGAACAATATATTGCTTAATGGCAGAAATTTTGCATAGAATACCATCTCCGGGGGGCACTGTTTTTTCCAGGTCCCTTGGGCCAAGATGGTAGTTCTACTGCTTGTGTATATGTTTGTGTGTCTGCTGCCATATCTTTGTATGATCGGCGCATAATTTGTTATTGATATTATTTGAATTATTTGCAATAAACGGCCATGACAAGCTCGCCAAACAATAAGTATAGTTTCTCATAATTATCGAAAAGAATTACATGTATGAACTTCAATGCTATATGCACTATCTACGCATAGATTTACATGTAGGTTATAGGTACATTTCTATTTAAGTTAATATACAGTCTCGAAATAATTGATTGTGTTCTTGTGGAGTTGTTTGTATTCAATGTTCACATAAAATAAGTACCCTTTTTAATAAATCAGATAATGAATGTTCTATTGAATTGTTTATTCTAGTCAAAAGATAATGTTTTTTAAAGTTCATTGTATTTCCTTCGCTGGGAGGGAAAGATGTTTCGGGTTCATGTTTCATTCATCCATTCATTATCAGCTGTTTGTGTATCATGTGACCTTTATGTGTAGTGTTGTGTATGACGTCACGTATTATGTGTTCTTAATAAAATAGTTAAGTTGATGATGAAGGTATATGGCTGCATAAGTAAGGAAAGTTGACGATAGAAAAAGTTAAAGTAATCATGTTTATCACATAGCTTGATCGTTAGATTACCATTAACGTCTTTTTCAAGAACAATATACAAGTATGAAACAGATGTGAGACTCTGTGGTATCTTTTATCTCAAGCTCACCAGGATATATCGTATCGACGTAGGATTGGAAATTGCATTTGTTAATTGACAATTCGTCGTCGATATATCTAAATGTTGAGTTGAAGGCCACAGCATATGTAATATTCTTTTCATTCATAATATTTTGCACAAACCCTGCTTCATATAAAGATGAAAATAGGTCTGCTTATAACCGAGCGCAATTGGTAGCCATGGGAATTCCAATTGATTGTTGGAATACCTGATCTCCAAAAACCACATAGATACTGTCAATCAGAAACAATCTTTCCCCACGATAAATTAAAGTCCAGGCTTTTTGATTTAATTGACAGCTGCTTTTTTTTTTTATAAAAATGGAACTCGTAAATTTACTTACCTGGTTATTGGGCATTTGCACATTCTGATTGCATACACAAGTACTCTGAAGTTGACATCAAAAAGATGCTTGAAGAAGCAGCTGTCAATGATATCAAAACACCTGGACTTTAATTTATCGTGGGGAATGATTGTATATAAAGTTAACAAGTCGTACGTTTTGAAGCTGTTGATTGTGGTAAAATCCTGTGAATTCAAATTGTCCAAAAATTCTTTGGAATTTTTGAGTATCCATATCTGATTCACACCACTTCTTGAATATATTGTTGCACAGTACTCTTGAAGTTTTTCCTTCACTACTGCCAATATCTTAATGAGAAGTAACGAAAGAGACTTGGTTGAAAAAATTGCAGCAATATTTATTATAAAAAAGAAAATATATAAATTGAAAAAGTCTCAAGGCGGGTATAACTGATGACTTTTTTTTTTACATCTAAATCCACTTGAGTGTTTTTCAAGAACCCATGAATGCTCCCAGAGTGTACATTTATTTGGATATTTTTTCTTGATTGGTATCTTCGTTTTAATCTATTTTCTGTTATGGAATGTTGAACCATTAAACCAGTAGATTAAATTAAATATTTTAAAACTATATTCATTATTTCCTTTAATTTAAAGAACGGAAAAACTGGAAAAATTAATCTTACCTTCTCCATGTCCTTTTGCAGCTGCGACATAGTGACCTCCAGTTTTTTAATATATTTAATTTGTTCTTCCTTGGACTTTGACATAGCATCTAAACGGCTTTTCACATGTAGCTCAAGGACTTTAAGTGTTTCCTTCAGAAAGCTTAATTAAAGAGATTTATGGTATACTAAGATAAAATGAACACAATATTTATTTTTAAAATTCTCATAATAAAAAATACTATGATTTACCATGGTGAACATATGGTAATATAAATAACTACAATTTATTAAATGTACTCAACCTTAGTTAAGCAAAGTATTTTGTTTACCTGGGTAACGTCAATAGCGTCGAAGTACAGCGAAAAAAATAATCACAAAATCGCTTGTGATGTTTCATGTATATTGTTTCAAGGATTTCTTACCCTGTGCAATAATTAAATCTTTCTTTATGAGATAAAATTACAGTTTACAATTCGAGGATATTTAAAACGAATTCTTTTGCAATAATTTATTAGTGATATCCCATAAAAATACGAGATGAGGAAATTTGTAACTATTTTGTATTTTATAAAGAACTTTACCTTCCTCTATGGGCCACAACGCTCACCTGAGTAATTTTGACCATGCTGTTCTTCACAAGATCCCCCTGTTATACCTTATGCCTGGAGATGAAGATTTTAAAATCTATAATCTATATAACCCAAGAATTTTTCAAAGTAACTTTTAGCTTTTACGTGGTCTAATGCTTATTGAAAAAATCTATTTATGTCAATTTAAGACTCTTATTCCTAATTGTGGCCCCACCTTACATGTATTCACAGGGGCATGTTTTGAATAAACTACCATCAGGATGTTTCCACTGAATTGTCAGCTTTTTCTAGCCCATTGGTTCTTATAAGACGAATATATTTGAAGGTTTTCCCTATGCATTTCAAGGTAAAACATGGATTCCCTTTTTGGTCCCGCCCTACTTCCCTGGGTCATGATTTGAACAATTTAGAATCTACACTACCCCACAATGCTTCCATATAAGTTTCAGCCACTTGAAGGGGTTCTTTCCCTTTATTTTAACAATTCAAACTCTCCCTCACCCAAGGATGCTTTATACCAAGGCAAGTGAATTTAAGTCAAAGGATGTTTCAATGCATATTAGCCAGTAAAAATGCATCAGTTGGATATTTTATACACAGAGACAGTTCAAAAATATTTTCGTATTCATACTTAGCACCCACAGCATGTTAAAACCAAGGTAAAAAACCATCAAAAAACAACATCAGTGCAAGGGCATATCCTATTTAACTTATAATAAATAATACAAAGAGATTATTCTAAAAATTAATAAAATTGCTGCACAAATCCTATGTATTTTCTCAATCGATAAAAAATTTAGGAAACTAACACTGGACAGTGCGTTTTTACCCTGTTTCAACTTAAAATTGTTCGTATCGTTACTGAACATTTGCAGTGTCCGCATTTGCGCAGCAATTTCTTAAATCCTTGATATATCCTACGTCTCTATGTAACTTGTTTCTGTAATACAATGTAGGGTATGCCCTTGCGCCGATTTTGTTGTCATAATATGACGTCATAATGTGTACTGGCTATCGCATATCGTGGGTACCAAGAATGCATTAGAAAACAAGTCTTAACATTTTCTGTGCTGTAGGTATAGAGATTTTGGGTTTTAATTAGATTTTTTGCATAGAAACCTCCATACATAGCCTTAGCTTACTTGCTAAGTTGAAATTGAGAAAAGTTTACAGACGGACGGACAAAGAGACAGACAAAGACGGTCGGACGAAGTGTGAGGATAATATAGCATCTATCTCGCCCATATGCGAATAAGATGCTTTTATCTTGGCAGCGCAATATTTTTTGGCGCAGTTATCTCTCCTTGTTTCGGCACGAGTTATCTAACGTTCAATTAATATAAAGAAAGGTGCCCGTGCTGCAAACTCTCTCTTTGCCGGTTACACGTTAGTTGCAAGGTTGGTGTTAATCAAATTTGAGAAAACAATGGCTAAATGTTGATTTTAGAAATAGATTCTTGCCTTAAAAGTTTAATTGCTATTACTATTTTTATGAATTCGTATTGTTTACGTATCGATTCGATAACAAAGGTTTTAGATCAGGTCGGATGTGAGATGCATTTCAATTTGTCTATTTGCATCACCATGTGCTAGCCGCCATCTTTGTCCTCAGTGTAAAAATTTAAAGTAATCGAATAATATCACATAGGCCTAATTGATAATAATTTGATAACTCTACTTCATATGCGAATCTACGATTATTTGACTCTGTTCAGCTTCATTTTTTTGTAACTGATGACTATTTATTTAAAAAAAAATGCATAAATTAATAAGAACAATACAGGTAAGCATATTACTATTTCTTACAAACAGTAAGATGTTACTTTATATCACTTATGATAACACCAACTTTCAAACTGATGTCTACAGGTTTCCAGCTTGTAGAATTACAGTCTCTGCTTCCACTCAAACGGGGGGGGGGGATTAAAAAACTAACCCAAAGTGCACAGGAGAAATTGTAACAAAGAAAAATGTCTCTAAAAATATTTCCAATTGAAAAATGGACGGATATCATGCTCATGTTTGCATCTATTTACATATCTGCCATCCACATAAAGTAATAGATATCCTATGTTACTCCATACAGTTCGCTTTGGGTTTGAATATGTCACACAGTATCATCTTCGGAAATCTATAGATCCGCCTATAGTTCTTGGGCCTTAGTTGATTTAGAACTGTGGTTGTTATACATAAATCCTAGTTATCGGCTGGAATTTCTCCAGACTTAACGCGCGCTCTCAAACAAAAATGTGCGTTGATTGCAATTTTAAGGGGTCCTGCAGTCATATCTGTCAGGACATACGTGTACGCACTTAAACAAATGGTCTTGGCATGTACCCAGTCATACAATGCAATTGTCAAATTAAGAGCCCAGCTAAATAACATACCAGTGAGTAGCTCATTCAAACGCACCTATACTCCTTTCGAACCCAGCCCATGCAACCACAATAATTTAAGTTTACAATGTAGAAATCCATATACAAGACATCAAGCTCCACCAAACTCCTAACAAAAAAACTTCAGTCCAAAACCCAAAAATACAAAGAGAAAAATAAAAGCTATATAAAAATATTTTGGCTCTAGGAAACATACCAATTAGAATTCCTATATAAAGAGTGACCTTGATCCGAAGCTGATCGTTATCTAAATAAACCTGTATAGCAACAAATTGTTGAGTGCATGGTTTTTCTCAGGGGTTCAGACTTTATAACTCAAGTTCAATGTTACATATAAAAAAAAACAATAACCATTTAATTTCAGCTTATCAATACAGGGATAATAATAATTATAAAATAATAATAACAAAGAAGTTGAATTAAGAGGAGGGGTGTGTGTTTCCCACATGTTACCTCAGAGTATCTCCAGTGGGAGTGGTACCAAAGAGGGATAACTCTGGCGATTGATAACACACCTTTCATATCCTGCAGACAGCAGTGAAAATCACTGTAACAGTATAAACAATAGTAAGTCCACAGTCATTATACATCCTTTGATAGTCATAAAAAGGTTGGTGAAGGTGCATATTTTGTAAAAGTGGATATTAAATCAGCATTTAGGCTCCTACATACGTTCCCTGGGGATTTTGACCTTTTAAGATTCAAAGATGAGGTATATATATATTACTTAGATGATTTCAGGGGAAGAAAGGGAGTCATTCTTAAATTAATGCAAACATTACAAGGGGTTTGTATTCAACTGGGGGTTCCCCTCAACTGATGACAAAAACGGTTTATCCCACTCACTGTCTTGTAGGCTGAGAAATTGACACAATGCAAAGGCTGATCAGAATACCTCTTGAAAAATGTATCAAATGTATCAAATTGACGTCCATTCAGTAGGAACATTAATTATTAGTTCTACGGCAGTTATAGTCATTGTTACGGAAGCTCAATTTTTCTTACAAATTTGTTAGGAGCTTGTATGATTCAACCCGGGGGGGGGGGGGTCTAAGCTTCACCATCATATTATGTTAAACAATGAAACGAAGCAATTTTAGACATATGTGTAAGTTTCCTAGCACAATTTAATGGTCAAGTTTATTTCCAAGAAAGTGATTGGTCGTCAAATTGAATTTTAATTATCTTAGATATGTATACAGATAGTGCCGTTTTTGCACATCTGGGTTGTGGAGCATACTTTTGAGGGCAATGGTGCTATTTCCCTCAGCCACGTGAATGGGTGACTACAGTAATTCAGATATATTGCATGACATGACAACATTAAACCTTATCCCAGTAGTTTTGGTAGTCAGCTTGCAAATAGGAGAATACAGTTTTATATCAATAATGGGGCTTTGGTTACGGTTTTAAATAAACAGTCCTCAAAATCTAGTAGAGTTATGAAATTAATTCCTTCATTTGTGTTAAACTTCATTTCAAACAATATAGTTTTTCGTGCAGTTCACGTGCGTACTTATTATTAACATTGTTGCCGATTCAATTTCTCCTCAGCAGCTGTAGCACCGTTTCTTGCAGGCTGCACCACATACATCACCACAACCAATACTGTACTAATCGAATTGCAGAACATTATATCTAGCATAAATTAAACAAATTGTTAAGGGCAGCATTTTCTGAAAACAGCAAGGCTTATTAATTAGGCGTAAGAGCATACTTGAGCTGCTGCTTGCAACAAGGATTAAATATTATTTGCCCCCCTTGTTATTTGATTGTTAGATTTGTTGCGCACCGGTCAATCAAAAGCCTGGGGTTTTCGACAGTTCGTCCTAATTTAGCTTCCGTTTCTTATAATTGCAAACTTCAAGGTCATAGAGACATAACAGAAGAGTTCATAGTTAAAAGTTGTTACAGGGGTTAAAAAGCACAGCTCACAGCTTTGACAGTAGGTTGCCCATTAAACGATCCATATTAAAGCAGATTCTTAAAATTGTACCCTGCATATGTACAAATTCATATGAGGCATCATTAATTGCTTTCAGCTGCATTTTCTATTGTAGAATTATAACTTTCTTAAAAAAAAATATATAGCAGTCTCCGACAAATCCTCAGATAAAGTTGTTGCCAATACAGAAAAAAAAATAATAAAAATAAAAATAAAAATCTTGCCCCTGCGCTAATCTTCAAAGGTTTTAGAAATTAGACCTACTCAGGGGTTCAATTAATTTGTCATTATTTCCGTAGCTCCTTTCAGGTCTTCAACCCCGAGTCTTGGGGCTACAAATCCCACTTCTTTCGTATTGGGGCAAGTACGGAATTTGGGATTTTATCGCAATTTATCCAACCCTTAGGAAGATGAAAATCGGATTGCTAAAAAACTTACAAACGTATTCCAGGATTTTAATTAACCTCAAGTTATATATAGTTGTTTGGGTAATCAATTACAGAAATTAAAAAAGAGCTTATGCAGAAGTTAAGAATATGCCTGGTCGGTGTGACTTAAATTTGCAATTGCATAGATTAGATATTTCAATTTCAATTTGGTGGTAAGCTTGCTGTGGTATATAATTTAAAGAGATGATATTCGGAAAACAACATTGAGAAAATTAAAGAATGTCAGGTTTAAATTCTTGTAATTTATTAAGGAGATCCAATTTCCTCTTGTGCACTTAATATGGGCTCATATTCTGCTCGCATTAATTGGCATTATTCTGCATATAATCTGGCCATGGAGAATACTAGAAAGGGGTTTAATAAAAAGTTTGTGATGTTGGGGATTCTGTAATCCACTATCCTGACATCAAAAAATCATGCCAAAATTATTTGAAAGGGATGGGGTACATTTATCCAAGTTAAGAAAACAAACTTTTCTTAAAACAATTCAGGGGGTATTTAAGCCAATTATTAGGCATGGATGCATGTTTTAGCCATCACAGTAATGACTGATATCTGGAGAGGAAGGGTCACGGCTGTTTGAGGCCGCTCAGGACCCCCACTAGTAAAGTGGCGGCGCCCCCATTCGTAGATGCTTTGTTCAAGCATATACGACTGGGGTCTTGTGGCGAACTGAGCGGCATACATCATTTGAACTATGATGTAACATGGGTTCATTATTGGACAGCTGCACCACACAGGGTCAAAGTTGAATACCATGTAAATATTGTGACACTGTACACAAAACTTATTTTATCTTTATTTTCTTCCTTGCCTTCTGCACCTCCCAGAGTCATGGATGTGTGATTATTATTCTAAATATTTTATTTTCTTCCTCGACTTCTGTACCTCCCAGAGTCGTGGATGTGTCAATATTATTGTTGCACTGCAACTTTTTATTATTTGACCTTGACCTCTGCATCTCCAGGGGTCAAGGTCACCTGATATGTTGATGTTGTACTGAAATGTTGTTGACCTTGACCTCTGCATCTCCCAGGGTCAAGGTCACCTGATACATTGATGTTGTACTGAAATGTTGTTGTTGAACTGAAATGTTGTTGTTGTTGCTGGGTCTACCCGTTGCTTGGAGGCCCGAAATAATATGTTGTTATATTATTCAGCCGTGCCCAAAAGCGCCAAATAAATAGAAAACCCATAAAAAATTTGTCTTTGATTTATTGCGTCTGTCCAAGACAATATAGCATCTATCTCGCCCATATGCGAATAAGATGCTTTTATCTTGGCAGCGCAATATTTTTTGGCGCAGTTATCTCTCCTTGCTTCGGCACGAGTTATCTAACGTTCAATTAATATAAAGAAGGGTGCCCGTGCTGCAAACTCTCTCTTTGCCGGTTACACGCTAGTTGCAAGGTTGGTGTTAATCAAATTTGAGAAAACAATGGCTAAATGTTGATTTGAGAAATCCCTCCCTACCCTAATCCCCCAATTGTACATTGTTGAATAGATACTGCTGGTTTCTGTTTTTTCTTTTCAGTGGAAAATTTTACAAAGCAAATGGTCATCTCTACCTACATGTTCGGCATGGCTGTCACTTCTGAAGATGGAATGCGAACTGATATTTCCGAGTTTTACAAAGCAAGTGGCCATTTATACCTACGTATATAGCATGGCTATTACTCCTAAAGATGGACTGCGAACTGAATTTTACAAAGCAAGTGGTCATATGTACCTACATATTCGGAACGACTCTCACTTCTGAAGATGGACTGCGAACCGAGTTTTACGAAGCAACTGGTAACATGTATCTACATATTCGGCACGGCTGTCACTTCTAAAGATGGACTACGAACTGAGCGGCATACATCATTTGAACTATGATGTAACATGGGTTCATTATTGGACCGCTGCACCACACAGGGTCAAAGTTGAATACCATGTAAATATTGTGACACTGTACACAAAACTATTTTATTTTTATTTTCTTCCTTGCCTTCTGCACCTCCCAGAGTCATGGATGTGTGATTATTATTCTAAATATTTTATTTTCTTCCTCGACTTCTGCACCTCCCAGAGTCGTGGATGTGTCAATATTATTGTTGCACTGCAACTTTTTATTATTTGACCTTGACCTCTGCATCTCCAGGGGTCAAGGTCACCTGATATGTTGATGTTGTACTGAAATGTTGTTGACCTTGACCTCTGCATCTCCCAGGGTCAAGGTCACCTGATACATTGATGTTGTACTGATATGTTGTTGTTGAACTGAAATGTTGTTGTTGTTGTTGCTGGGCCTACCCGTTGCTTGGAGGCCCGAAATAATATGTTGTTATATTATTCAGCCGTGCCCAAAAGCGCCAAATAAATAGAAAACCCATAACAAATTTGTTTTTGATTTATTGCGTCTGTCCAAGATAATAGTCGATAAGGACTCTAAATTATCTGTCTAATAGAGTACAGACTTCGAAAACCATGAGGACCCATATAAAAATAGGGTATACTCGCCCATAATAACACTTCAAAAATTAATGCTTACGTTACATGTATCCTTTGGCGAGAACATTGACTACTTTCAACGACTTTAGCGAGTCTTTCTTTGAAACGTTGGAATTCTGCATCAAGGTCTGGTTCTCCATCTCTTGTCTAAAATATAACGAAGAAAAACAATGTTAGTGTATTTTGTATTTATATGTGTATTAGTATCTATGTACATGTATGTATGAATGACATTAAAACCCGATCGAGTCTCTGTTAAATTTTGGAGGCCTTCTATAGACAATACGAGTGAAAACAGGAAAAAGGAATCAATCTCTTCTATCATTTGTTTACACCGAAAACTAAATACTTTTTCGCAATTTCGTAAAGCAAAAATTCTCTCTATCATGGATAAATTACGTTTTTGCTTGCTCGTTATCACAGATAACAAGCTAATTCAGGGTAATTGTGTCCCCCGCTTAGGGAAAAAGTAAACCATGCGCAGTTGGAGGGGGGGGGCGGATCCCCTTGACTGAATTTGTAGAATTATTAAATGTATACTAAAACAAATAAAATATGCCAATATGGATATAAAGGTTTGACTGATTATTCTTTATTATGTGTGTAGAAAATTCTTTTTATATGGAATATTTATCACACTGTAATGATGATGTATGAGTTTTTACAAGCCAGACCCCATAAAATTTTCATTTCACATGCTGAATACTATCATTTAGTAAAAACAAAGTATTTCGAAAAAAAATGGATGCCAACCCTGACCCTCTCACATGTGAAGCGAGTGACACACCACTAGATCACGGAACCGCTTTAACATGGCGAAAATTTTATACAAACATTTAGTCACATACATGTATATATTCACGTTTCATATATTGTCAAAACTTTACACAATGCATGGTGTCTAATTAAACCCTTATTGAACAGTTCTAATAGATGTAATAATAATATAAAGTCCGCTGTGAACCTGTTTTATACGTAATAACTCTTCTTCATGCCCCTGTGCTAAAAATAGCGACATCTAATAGAATACTAATAAAACAAATGCGGCGGGACACTTTAAAAGGGGTGAGAGAGGTCCTATAAGGACTTTTGGTATAAAATAACATTGCGAAAGCTCAAAATCCTTTTGAAATATCGCCCGAAAACGATAGTGTTACACACAAACAGAATGTATACATTTATGACCTTGGATTTTGACCTTTTGACATCAAAATCAATAGGGGTCTTCCTTAAGCCACAGGGAGTTGTTATGTAAAATTTCATTGCAAAAGCTCAAAGGGTTCTTGAGATATCGAGCGGAAACAAAGTGTTATAACAGAGAGAACTTTCGAATTTATGACCTTGGCCTGTAACCTTCAAATAAATAGGGGTCCTCTTTAGTCCATAGGGAGTTGCTATGCAAAATTTCGTTGCAAAAGCTCAAAAGTTCTTGAGATATCGTGTGGAAACGAAAGCGTTACAGACATACAGAAAGACGGACGGACGGACGAACAGACCCAAATTAATATCCCCCACTTTTCAAGCGGGGTACAATTAAAAAGGTTTTCTATTCGTAATGAAATTAATTATATAAAATGTAATTGCAGTCTTTATTTTTATACGATTAAATATATATATATATATATATATATATATATATATATATATATATATATATATATATATATATATATATATATATATATATATATATATATATATATATATATATATATATATATATATATATATATATATATATATATAGCGAGTCAGCTGTATTATGTAATTCTTACACTCATAAGACTTGTTCTGAAAATATTTTCAGTAGTCAAGGGAGGCCAGTGCTTTTTTAACTCTCTTTGAACTGTTTTCCATGCATCATCTCTCTCGGTTTTCGGTACTGCATCCCATTTGTTTGAGATAAACAAAGCATTCTTTGGATCTAAACAAGTGATATCTTTTTCGTCATAAAGTCGCATTATTTCCTGAAGAATTTTGAGGAGCTGCATTCAAAAAAAAGATTAAATAAAATGAATTTCAAGACCAAAGAAGAAAAAACACTACATATATTTGTAAATTAAAAGACTAAAATTATATTGGATGATCTAAGATTATATCAATAGCCTTGAAGGGTGGAAGGAAGAAAACGACTATATTTTCAAAAATCTCAAAATTACATGTATTTTCTTCTCAAGGAACTACATCTCTGTAAAAATACAACATTGCATAACGGTTGCACTTACTGTAAAATCACATTCTCGTTGGGTCAAATATTCGTGGTTTGAGGGGGAGGGGGTATGGTCTCAGGTAGGTTAAATTTCATGGATAAAAATTTTTTGGGCTGTGAATTTCTTGAAAAGTTACATTTTATTGTAGATATAAATTCGTGGGTTTATTCATACCTTGTAAACCACAAAAATGTAAACCCCAAGAAAATTAGTGATTTCAAAGTCATTTATTAAAAAATTATTTACAAGTACTTTATGTCAACGTTCAATACTATTTATCTGGTTGTGAAGATTACAGAAAAAAATGAAATGAGAAGTCTGGCCAATTAAACCAAATTTACTCTATCATATGAAAGATTAACAGTATATTTTTCTCTAAACGTCAAAGGTACATAGAATGAAGAAATATAGTACTTTTTTTAAGTTTTTAAGATAAATTAATCATTGATCTACCCTATCCTTCTGCACACCACCAGCGTTTGAAGCATTGGAGACGAATATGAAGGCAACCGCATTGGGAAGATAATTCATCATTTTTTCCTCTAGCTCCAGGCTACCACCAATTCCAGGTGTATCAACAATGAGAGTGTTTCTCTAAAATAAATCAAAATTTCTTTGTTATAGTTTAAATTTTAATGGCTCATTTTTTAGAGAGTTTCGAATGGCAATGCGGACTTTACCTGTTATTTTTTTTTACTTTTACAGCGTATACGCTAAAAAATGACATCCTAACATCCAGACATGTCATAAAATAGTAGAACATCTAATCATGACCTCTTTTTTCCTGTATAGGAGGTTTAAGGAAACGATCCATTAGCGGCGGGTGTTAGGATGTGATCGTTTTTCCCACTTTGTTACTTGTTAATAAGTTTTAGACATTTCTGGATGTTGGAATGCAGAAAAATGGTGTAAATTCCACCGACTAGGTGTAAAATATGAGAACTCAATCAAACATCAATTTCCGCTAACCTTCAGGAAAGGAAAATGGAGGCTGACATCAACGTGATCTATGTCCATGTATGCATTTTGTGTATTTTTGTCGACATTCTCCCCAATGAATTTCATTATTTTCCCCTCATCTCCAGATTCAAAACTCCTATCATGTATTATTCGACCATTCCTTCCAATAACTTTGCATGATATCTTTGAAGGATCATTGGAATTACGAATTCTGCAAATTGTTGCAGTTGACTCGACGGTATTTGGCTTAAAAATTTTTCTACCAACCAGTCGATTCACAAGTGTTGATTTTCCCCCACTTGTCTCACCTAAATCAAAGTAACGACAGTGTGCTGTAGTTTGATGTTATGTTGTTACACTTTTGATACAAATTTTCAAACAAATTCATTAATAACATATATATCATTGAAATAAAAGACAAACTTGATATCCCTTCCCCTTAAAATATTTTATACCTGCAATGATAATACACAGCTCTTCTTTTTTTAGATCTTCTCGCCGTTTTTGCAGCTCGCTCAAACTTGGAGAGTATTTTGTTATTTCAACAGCATGTGGTGCAAATTCTCTTGAACGATAAAGACTCTCCACTCGATTGAAAATCTCTTCGATCATTTTGATACTGGTTTTCTTTTTTTCTCTAGGTATGATACAAATAAGAAAAGGTTGTAGTTCTATACAGATTTTAGCGCGTTCAATTCAAGTATTCTAAATCTAAACCTCATTCAATTTTTACTCATATTTTTTATAACGAACCCCAAGCAATGTTTCAACGCTCTTTGAAAACCGCACTTTGATTTTCTTTTTTCAAAGTGGGTTAAATTTTGGACCAAATCAACGCACTTTGAAAAAATAAAATTTCTTTCAAAGAGCGTTAATATCGACCATTTGTTTTATTATTTTTATTGCTGATATATTAAAATATGCATCTTACACATCTCCTTTATGAGGTGGTAAACTAGGATAAAGTCCCGTTTTCTTGCCACTGGGTGAAGTTCCTTCTCGTGTAGTTGAAGTTCTGAAAAATAAATCAAAAAAACTATTTTTATGAAAGGCATATTGTCATCAATATGATTTATGTCCTCAGTGTTCTTAGATGAAGATGTATGTTTTATAACCTGTAGTTTTTATGGTGGGACCGAACAATGCTAATCTAAAGAACAGAACCTCTCTTGTGTTATACAGTGTACACGCAAAGTGTCAGAAATATATACAAGCTGCATATCTTTGGGGACATTTTTAAATCCTTCAAGGGATATGTTGTTCAAGTTATTGTTATTCAGATGAGGACGAGACGAAAGTCTATAGTATTGGTTTCTGAGGGGGTTAACTTATATATCCAGCTTTTTCCTGTCGTTTTATGAAAAGCTAGTCGTTTTATGAAAAGCTACAAAAACAATACGGATGTTAAGTAGTATCTACTTGGAGATAACCAGCAATATTTCAAAAGCATATATTAGTATAGATTCTTTTAATAATATTCCGTCCTTGTTAATTAGCTAATTAGCTTTCGTTTTTTTTTTTCCTTATTTTATACACACAGAAAGAACTACCGGTATGTTTGCCGATATATGGTCTTATTACTTACAACTAGGCGTATAGCAATAATCAACTAGATGCTGTCATGAAACAGTAATACCCGCACTAAGGTGTTTGCCTCTAAATGCACACTCCTTCAAATTGGGCTTTACCAAGGAAAAAGTCAATATAGAAGAATTACACGTTTAGTGTGGACTTTCAGTAAGGCGTAGCATTCTCGACGTTACCTAATTAGCTTCTGAAATTTACACAGCTTCCCTTCTCTGTTGAAATATACATATGATAGAAATGCGGCCAAATGTCAACTGGTGTAGTAAATAGCCAATTAAAAGTTCTCTTACGGCACAGAGGTGGGGCATAAGTCGTCTGATCGTTATCAACAACTGTTTTAAGTTCCTATGTTATTAATTTCGTAACCAATGAGAATCTACTAGTATTCGCCATTACGTAGCGCCGAGAAAGTCACCCCCTACTGAAAGTCCAAAGATAGGGTAAAATACTCATAATTCAATAATTTACATAATACATGTATTCATCAAATTGAGCATAATATTCTCAGGTGACCATGTGACCCATGGGCCTCGAACCTATAGGTATTTCATATTCTTAATTCATTACCAGTCTGAAATTAAACAACAGAATTTAATTAATGATGTAAATTAGGTTTGATAAAGGGGGGATATAAATTTTTGGCCCTTAATTGGAACTTTTTAAATCTATTTTCTCATATAGATTGATTGATTGATTGTATATTGTTTAACGTCCCTTTTGAGAATTTTTCACTCATAAGGAGACGTCACCGATGCCGGTGAAGGGCTTCAAATTTAGACCTATACTCGGCACTCAGGGCCATTGAGCAGTGAGGGTTCTTTATCGTGCCAACGCCTACCGTGACACGGGACCTACGTTTTTAAGGTCATATCCGAAAGACCCGTGACTTTCACTTCTAGTGCCGAGCGCTTGGCGAAGGAACAGTCACTACCTATGTTTACGTCTTAGGTTTGACGCGGCGCCGCGATCGAGAATCGAACCCGGGCCTGCCGATCACAAAGCGAACGCTCTACCACTAGGCTACCGTGACCGGTTTCTCATATAGATCAACAACAAATAATATTATTCTAATAAGTGTAAAGCGTTTTTGATGATTTTTTCAAAATGTACAAACATTTTTTATATTTGATTAGGCAGAAACACGTTGAAAGCTGCCATATACCCAATCAATTTAGTCAATCCCCCATCCCTCTCCCATCAATACACACACACAAACACACCCTATTTGCCAGTTTTTGGAAATAGGCCTAGATGGCAAAGTTAAGATAAAGCATCTTTTGTAAATGATAATTTTAAATGTGTTCTTGTACTATAAATGTATTTGAACATCTGCATCACATTGGGCTTGCGTCACGTACCTAACTTAAGTACTAGTTTTACCATAATAATTTTTAGATAGCACTGCACGTGCAGTACTGGTGTACACATCCTTGCATGTATGTCAGTTGGAATTATTTTGTGTTTTGATTGGATTACCGGTATATTTCATGAAGTTGAAGGGACTTATGACAGTCAGTAAGTACAAGTTTTGGTATAGATTTGGGTTAAATAGTCTGAAATGCAACTGGTTAGGTTAAAGTTTAAAGGATCAAAGGTCATCCAATACTGCAATAAGACGAATTTCACATTCTGAAGAGTTATCGCCCGTTATCGATGTTACATTCAGTTACAAGATACAGAATTTTTTCTGGGAGGGAGGGGGGATTTCCAGACCAGAATTTCCTGAGAAGCAAAAAAAAGAGAAGTTATGGTGGGGTCTGTTTTCTAGGTTGGAGGGCATCCAAAGTCATTTTTATTTGCTTCAGTATATATTATAGTCCTGCAAATTCCAAGCTTAAAGGGGGGGGGGGGGGTCCTCCCAATCCACTCCCTTTCCCTGTAATGACAAATGCTCATATCATGTGACTCCTAAATAGTAGGAAACTTTTTCCATTTGACTATACATAATTTTGTTTTTGTGTTATTATGTTATGTAAATTTAATGGTATAAAGGTTATGAACCCCAGGAGGTCATCCCCACTCTCCTAATGAACTGGAAATGTTCACAATATGACTGCATTAAATTAAATAAAAGTGCATCAATGATAAGATTTCTTGACATTTTATTCATCAACCTATCCTCCTAGAATTAGGAATTAAAATCATTCAAAGAGATGGACCACATTAAAGTATTTGTATATATTAACATTTTTTTTAAATGTAAAAACAAGTAGTTTGCATACATGAATAAACAGGTGTCTGGGACGGGATTAGGGGAAGGATTGAGTTCATATCTCTTTACGACTTTAAATGGATGAAAACTCCTAAAATGAATGTTGACCTCAAATCTGACTTCTCCCAATTATTTTTCAAGTGGTGGTGTCTCCATTTGAGTGAAAAATTCCTGAGAGGGATGTTTAACAAACAAATGACATAAAAACACAATACATGTATTGTTTTGCGTTAAGAAATATGCAGGGGATTTTTTTTCATCATAAATATTCTTCTCGAGAACGCAAGGGCATTATTGTCTCCCGTTTTTGGGAAAGGGAGGGAACATTAAATCTTATTTGTCTGTCAGTCTGTCCATCTTTGACTGTATGTGCATCTGTCACAATAAATTAAACCTTGGTCATAACTTTTGAATAATAAGAGATAGGGCTTTCTAAATGTACTATGATTTTCTAACCCAAGTGAGACCTTGACCTTAAAGTTTTACCTACTTTCAAAAAAATATTATTTTAAATTAATCATTTTGAAAGAGAAAAGATAGGGCATTTAAATTATACATGTGTATTACATGTGAAAAGACTTTTCTAAATACACCATGACTTTTGACTCTGCGACCTTGACCTAGAAGTTTAACCTACTTTTCAAAAATATTATATTATATATTTACATATATACAATGTATATAACTTTTGATTGAAAAGAGATGAAAAGAGACTTTCATATTTGACATGTACATTACCTGCAACAAAATATTTCCGAGCATGCTATGATTTTTCCCCCTTTGGCCTAATTTTCATAAATTGACATATGATAGGGGTGCATCATATTTGACATGTACATTACCTGCAACAAAATATTTCCGAGCATGCTATGATTTTTTCCCCTTTGGCCTAATTTTCATAAATTGACATATGATAGGGGTGCATATCTGACACACAATCTGCCATAAATTATGGCACCCCATTCACTGAACACAGAAAGCAGAGGACCACAATTCTTTGAATTTGCTTGTATAATCTTGATATGGAAACATCCTCATATAATGTACATGTAGATTCAAATTTTTTATGCCATGTCATGATTAGTAATACATGTATAGTTTTTGTCATGTCTGTCCTCCACCCTTCCATCTGTCTTTCCATCGAGCTCAAAGAAACTTTCCAGATATTTTTATCAGAGTTCATATGTTGATGCATATACTTATATAAACTATCCAACTGCAGCAATATTTTTTTACCTTGACTTTCCTTTGACCTTCACTTAACTTTTCTTAAAATTAGTGTTTAGCTTTATTTTAAAGAAACCATTCAAGTTGTGTAATCAAACTTCACATGATGATACATACTGATGTAAGCTTTACAATGCTTCACTTTTTTTTACCTAGACATTTCCTGTGACCTTGACTTCACTTTTCTAAAATTAATGTCTTAGACTAGATCAGTTTTGAATAAACAATTCAAGATATATTTATGAAACTTTATATACTAATACATACTGCTGAGAGCTATTTATGCATCAACTTATTTTGACCTTGAATTTTCTTTTGACCTTGACCTCACTTTTTAAAATATGCGTTTATCTAAGTTTTAACATGTTTAAAAGAAACCATTAATTATATTTTAATCAAACTTCATATGCTAATAGTAAATTCACACTGATGTAAGCTTTTCAACTGCAACAACATTTTGACCCCAACCTTTCCTTTGACCTCTCTTTTCTGAAAAAAAAAGTGTTAAGCTCAGTTTCATTAAATCATTCAAGATATCTTTATCAAACATAATATCCTGATATATATAAGTGAGAGCTATTCAACTGCATCAAAAACTTAACCTTGCACATTCCTGTGACCTTGACCTCCCTCCTGTTTAATTTGTATTTTGCTTTGTTTTAAAGAAATAATTTAAGACAATTTTATGTTTAGCATGCACTTATACATAATTTGGTGAGAATTTATTATCTATATATCCAATTTATTTAGATTTTAGTTTCAATTCTAAAGAAACTGTTCAAGATATTGTCATCAAACTTTATACACTAATACAAATTTTCATGTAGCATTAGTAATATACAGTACATTTGGCGGGACATTCATGTCCTATTTCTAGTTTTTTTCAAATCATCACCTCAAAGGCTAGGGTCAGGCCACAAATAGGGATCAAAGTTTTATTTAGGAATAGAAGGAAACACATCTTCAAAATTCTTCTTTTCAAGAACAACAAGAGCATGATTGATATAAAAACATTCTCAAGAGGTGTAGATTCAAGTTTGTACAAAACATGACCCCCCGGGTTAGGGAGGGGCCATTTTTTGCCATCCACATGAAAATTCAAATGTTGAAACCATTTTACACATACGCAAAACAAACCAATCATTTTCCCAATGATCATGGTTTAAAGCTATTGCAAAAAATATTAGGGAAGTTCTTGAAAGCAGGGTGATTAAACTTATCAAATATATATATATATATATATATATATATATATATATATATATATATATATATATATATATATATATATATATATATATATATATATATATATATATATATATATATATAAAATTCTACCCCATTTGACACCCCCCCCTCCCCGGGCAAAATGAAAATTCAAACATTTACATGACATCACCAACCATCTCTTAATAGATGATTAAGCTACTGAGTAAAATGTAGAAGGAGTTCAGGAAAGACAGGGCTTTTAGCATAAAAAACATCATTTTTCGACCCCCATTTCCCCCATTTGACCCCCCAGGGCAAAATCAAAATTCTGAAACCTTACTGCTCTTCTACATGACACCATCAACCATCTTCCAAATGATGATTAGGCTGCTGAGTAAAATGTAGAAGGAGTTCAGGGAAGACGGGGCTTTTAGCATAAAAAAAACGTCATTTGTCGACCCCCATTTGACCCCCCGGGGCAAAATCAAATTCCGAAACCTTACTGCACATCTACAATACACCACCAACCATCTCCCAAAAGATGATTAGGCTGCTGAGTAAAATGTAGAAGGAGTTCAAGGAAGACGGGGCTTTTAGCATAAAAAACGTCATTTTTCGACCCCCCGCGGCAAAATCAAAATTCCGAAACCTTACTGCACATCTACATAACACCACCAACCATCTCCCAAAAGATAATAAAGCTGCTGAGTAAAATGTAGAAGGAGTTTAGGGAAGACGGGGCTTTTAGCATAAAAAACGTAATTTTTTGACCCCCATATGACCCCCCGGGGCAAAATCAAAATTCCGAAACCTTACTGCACATCTACATTACACCACCAACCATCTCCAAAAAGATGATAAGGCTGCTGAGTAAAATGTAGAAGACGTTCAGGGAAGACGGGGATTTAGCATAAAAAAGTCATTTTTCGACCCCCATTTGACCCCCCAGGACAAAATCAAAATTCCGAAACCTTACTGCACATCTACATGACACCACCAACCATCTCCCATAAGATGATTAAGCTACTGTGTAAAATGTAGGAGGAGTTCAGGGAAGAAAAGTGTGACAGACGGACGGACGGACGGACATGAGTAACAACAATATACCCGAACTTTCTTTAGGAAGTGCGGGTATAATCAACCAAATTGACCTATAAGCTAAGTCCACTTATATACCTACAGTGTATTATCTGCAAATTTTTAAGAAAAAACTTTTAAAATGTATATATTTTTTACCTTTGCATGAAACGCTTTATATTATGCATTTTTCAAAATACTTACTGATGGAAGCCCTATCAGTCCTGTTAAGATTTTTTTTTGAAAACATATGTGTTCTTACATATATGCAGCATGGGGTGCTGAACGATGATAAAGTTCTGTTGTTCTCTTGCCATTGCGCAAAGGTCCTCCTTCTGTAGTTGCGCTACTTAACCATAAATCAAAATAAAATTATTTGTATGAAAGGCATAACATAAACGACATGATTTATGTAGTTATTTCTTAAACACTATAATATTATTTTTGGATGTCTTCGGTCCTATGACACATTTGGCCATGCATACAGATTTTATACCTGGTGTAAGCGTAATGTTTCAAAGACATGTATATTTACCGAATGTTTTTTTCCGCACATTCTAAAAAAGTTACAATTGCTACAGGGTTGAGTAAGAAAAAGATTTTTTTGCATTTGAAAGAAAATTAAAAAGGAAATATATGGAGATTATGATGAATTTTGTATTCAAGCACAAAATTCCACTAAACAATACAAAATAGGAGAAAAGCAAACATGGACCCCCGAAACCTAAAAAGTGGGATCAACTGTCAAGGAGGAGTGAGTATCCCCTGCCCACCGATCATACCTGCCGTAAGCACCTTGTCATAATCGGGAAATAACGGAAAAAAACCGTCGTCGATAATGGACTTACAATTAGTATGAAAAACGTCAGACAGCATTTTGCTCAATGATAAGTTGTATTGGCTGACAAAGTCATTGTATCAACCATAGAATTTAAGAAATACGCATCCTTAGATGTTTCACTCATGCAAGTTTGTTCAACATAGGACTCGTAATTACTTTGAAATGAGACCTGTATAAAACTAACCTTTTCAGTCATCCAGAAAATGTAGGTCAGATTCAGCATCCGAAGCAAGCCTGATGGTGTGTCATCCATGCAAGCTTGGTCAACGTAGTTGTTACTAATAGTTACTCGGAAATAAGACAAACTGCAAATACTGCATATAAAATGTAAACCTGCTCCAAAAACTTAACTTAGTCCGTTAACCTGGTCATTCATTTGCTAAAATTGCAGCATCCGAGGCCTTATCTGGTACAATGAAACTCACTAGAAGCATCTTTCACGCATGTCGTATCAATGTAGGTCACAGAAAAAACTTTAAAAGAAAACTGTATCAAACCCTTAACCTGTGACGCCGAAACCGACATCGACGCCGAGTGTATCACATAAGCTCCCCAAACTTCGTTGAGGTGAGCTAAAATGGTCAATATCTCTTAATTGTTTATCTGATTTAAAAAGAAGCAACTCAAGAGTAAAAATGGCAACCCGGTATAGAATTACTCCAGCACGTCATCTCGATTATTTGATATTTACATCTACTGAATATTGGTCCCCTTTATTAGTCCCCTAATTATAGTAATAAATTACTATTCTAAAATGTACCTTGAAGTGATTTTCTGATAACATACCTCTTCATGTCAAGTATGAACCTTTCTGTAACTGAGGTCTTATATAGATACACAATTTCATATGAATAATATTTAAAAACGAAAATGATACCAGCCTGAAAAGTGAAGAATTATTGACTTATCTCATTTGTCCTCATCTTAACTCAAGGACCTTTGATTTGAACCCATGCAGTTCAGATTTTAATTCAACTTTAAACAAAGGGGCTCATGGGCCACATCACCAACCTGAACACTATGGCTACGAAAAAAAAATCAATCCAGTTTTGAAAAGCTTAAATGCATGTGATCCCCACCAAACCCTGATGGGCTTAAGGATGGGGGATAATTTGAATTAACTTGAATCTACAAAGGATGCTTACAAATTTATTTGACTTCCTGCGGCTTTTTTCTTTAAATTTGAACTTTCACTTTTGCCCTGACCTATCCCCGGGGGTCATGGTTTAAACAAACTTGAATCTACTCTACTTGAGGATGCTTTCATATAAATATGATCAATCATGTACTTGAGAAGAAGTTTTTAAAAGATTATTCCTACACATGTAATTTCCTATGTAAAACTTCGATCGTCTGTTGTTGCTCCACCATACCCCGCGGGTGTTTATTTGAATAAACTTGAATCCTTGCTACCTGTGGATGCTTTATTATAAATATTATAATTCATGGTTTTGTTTTTCTTGAGAAGAAGCTATTAAAAGATTTATCCTATATATTCCTATGTAAAATTTTGATCGTTCATTGTGGCCCTACCCTATCACAAGGGGTAATGATTTGAACAAACTTCCATCTACACTAACTGAGGATGCTTCAACATTAGTATCATTTTTCCTCACCAAGTGGTTATTGAGTATAAGATTTTTAAAACATGCAACAAAATTTTCACTGTTTCGTGATTATCTCCACTTGAATGAGAGCGTGTCCCTTCATTTGAAGAAATTTGAATCCCCTTATCCCAAGAGTGTTTTGTGGCACATTTGATTGAAACTTGCCAAGTGGTTCTGGAGGATATATGAAAGTTTCTATATGGACGAACAGACAGACAGACGGACTACAGACAAATTGTAATCAGAATAGCTCACGAGCTTTCAGCTCAGTTGAGCTAAGAAGGATATGGAGATAACGAACAGTATTCAATACAAAAGTCCATAAAACAATACAAAACAGAAGCAGAGCAAACACGGACAGGTCTTCGTAACATCAGAGGTGGGATCAAGTGCAATGGAGGAGTGAGTATCCCCTGCTGACCGGACACACCCGCCGTGTGCTCCTTGTCATGTATGATCGGGAAATAACGGGAAAATCCGTAGTCAATTCAGTGTATAAATTATTATGGACTAACAATTAGTATGAAAAACGTCATTCAGCATTTGTCTCAATGATAAATTGTATTTGCTGACAAGGTCATTGTATCGACCATTAAATTTTCGAAATGATTACTTTAAACAAGACTGTTGATATTCTTGCTTCATCACCTTGTTTGTCAATAATTTACCTCGTTTTAGAAATTGTTCATAGGTAGAGCATTCTCTTGCGTATAGAATCAACAGAGATATACACTCCGTATGCAGGTGATGAAGGTATATTGCTGAATAAGCAAGGGAAGTTGACGATAGAAAAGTTAAAGTCATCACGTTTATCATATAGCTTGGTTGTTAGATTGCCAGTGAAGTCTTTTTCAAGTAAAATATCCAAGTATGAAACAGAAGTGTCAGACTACGACGCTTCATGCACGCCGGTGTAAAGACGAATAATGACCCCCATCGAATAATGACTGGGGGTCATTTTTCGACAGCGAAAAGTGACCCCCGGTCATTATTCGACGTAGAAAAATGACCCTTTTTGCCCATAGAAAAAGTGTCCCCACCCTAAAAATTTGCAGAAACCACGTGAAGAAAAATTACCCCCGTAGAAAAATGACTCCCTGTTGATTAAAGCTGAAATTTTTAGGGGGCCAAAAAAAAAACTAGATAAAGAAGCATATTGGCCAAAATGCTTTCCTGAGCTTATTTGTAATAAATTGATGATATGTTGATCTCATAACATACGATTATGGCTATATTGTAAGGTCAATGCGATGATTCAGAATCTAAAGTAGTAAAGATTTATCGAGCCTAAAGGGTAAGGTAAACATTGTTTTTCGATGGTGGAATTCATCGTACTGACAGATAAAATCAGCAGTATCATATATTATTATATCCTCCGCTTGAAAAGCGGGAGGGTATATAGTGATTGGGATGTCCCTCCGTCTGTTACGCTTTGGGGTATCCATCTGTTATCCGCAACTCCTCTTATATATAAAAAGATGTATTTGTAAAACAGCTATGCCCCTGTATGGCAACATAGCGAAGATTAAACTTTTCTTAAAGGCAATTTAAATATAATGGTACCAAAGTAGGGTGTTCTCACAAGAAATACAATTGCAAAATAGGAAAGCCCTAGCACCACTTGTTCAAAATTAATGGCTAAGGATAAGCGTTTGAAAGGTAGGTCAAACTAAAAGGTCAAATGGTCAGAGTTGATGGTTTCTTAAGAAAGGTTTACTGTAACAAGGATTACATTTTTGAAGTATGAGAGTACTAGTATCTACCGTTTAAAAGTTATAGCCAAAGTAAATTAAAAATTTGGTATTTTTGTTTAAAATGGGACAAACTCCAAGGTAAAGGTCAAAAGGTCAAATTTGGTGGTACCCAAAGTAAGGTCTTGTCACAAGGAATGTACACATATTGAATATGAAAGACATACATGTAGCTACAATAAATGAAAAGTTATGGTAAAGGTTAAAGTTTTGCGGAGAAACAGACCACCAGATAGAGAGACAGACATACGATAAAACTATAAACCCCCGAATATTCGATTAAAGGAACATAAAAAGAAATGGTCTTCAATTAACTTTTCATATTATGACACAGTATAAAGAAGACGTTACAAAAATGAAAAAATGTTTGTTCTGATTTTCATATTAAATTCTCTGAAAAATATACTCAGAACTGGGTAAAATCGTGGAGTAAATCAAGAACTAAGAAATGTAATGAATACTGTGTGCTAAATCAAAAGGTTATGTCTACATGTATAGTTTTTGCATTAGAATGTGTATTTTACACTATCCAATAGCTTTACAGAGCATATTTTCTAGGTGGGTATACCAACCCCATCCGCTTACTTATTTAGGAGGAAGTCGATTATCAACAAAAGCAACAAAAAAAAACTACCCTACCTTTATTTTTCTATAAGGAGGGACTAAAAATAAGCTTAAATAATCTACTATTCTACTAATTTTCAACTGTTACTTTGCCACAATACTTTCAAGTATACCCCCACCAACATTTAAAGTATGCTTTAATCATGGCAAAGTAAATAATGATATGACAGAACTTGTGTGAAAGCTTAACTTCATTTCAATATTTTATCTAGAGCCTCTTCAGTATTATTGAAAGGTATAGAGTTTTATTGATATTTTTGCTTTTCATTTATTTATTTATTTTTTTTATTTAACGTAATTTATTTTTTTGGGGGGGGGGGGTAAAAATTTCCTCCTCTTTCATTGTTAATAGGATTTGCCAATCTTATACAAGGCTGAAGCTAAAAGTTGAAATGAAGGAACAATTAATTTTTCTATTAAAGAGTACAGGAACCTGATTGTTGCATGGGTTGATTCCTAAAATCAAGTGGAATATCTTTCTTTAAGCAAACACTATAAGGAGGAATATTAAAAAGAAATTTTATTTACTTGACAATTAAAGAATCTCTTTTCACTTTAAAGGGGGTCATTTTTCAATGGGGGTCAATTTTTTTATAATTACTGTAATTTGTAATTATAATGAAAATAATGATCCCTAGGACACTTTTTCTACAAAATTTTTTTTTTTCTACGGGTAGAGGGTCATTTTTTGTCGTTGAAAAATGACTCCCGGTCATTATTCGTCTTTGCACCGGCATATTTCATAAAGTGCGTTAGTGCTTCATGATGAATATGCTGGCATGAAGCGTCGTAGTTCATGTACCTCATGAATCATTAAAAATTAAATTCATTTTGTATATTTACAAGTTATTTTTCTAATGAGTTGTTAAATATTTATGCCATTCAACTGTCATTTAAAAGCCAAACAGTTTGCACCATATGTTTGACGTCAAGTGCGGTATTATGATGTAATGATGGAAATATTTATGCTCATTCATTGTAGTTCATGAGAAAATTAACTGTATTCTATTTTGTAAAGAATCATAGGGGAAAATTATTGGAAATGTATATAAAAAGTAATGAACACAAAACCTACATGTTTAAGTAAAGCGTTCCTTCTGTTTCCTGTATTGACATTTCCTCAAATATCTGTCTCATAGACCGGACGTGTCCACTACTAGCATGCTCTTCCATTTCTCCAAACTATTAGAGAATAGTAATGATTAAAATATGAATTCTCCTTTCTCTCTCTCTCTCTCTCTCTCTCTCTCTCTCTCTCGCTCTCTCTCTCTCTCTCTCTCTCTCTCACACACACACACCCTCACACACACACACACATCATAAAACACCTATTGGGTTTTAATTATCAGTTCACAACTTTTCCATTCATACGGGTTTCTTTTCAGGATACCTCATGTCAAACTTTTTTTTATTAAGCATTATAACTAGTGATACTAATTAACTATTTTAATAATTTTTATTTATATTTATTCTTTGAATCACAAATCTCTTGGAACTTATCATTAGGTGAAGTGAAGATAGAATGGTTTCTACATGACAATTTCATACACAAAATTTCATTTATATAAAAACAAATTACAATAAATGTAAAGAAAAGTAAGCAAACAACAAAAATTTTGAACAGAGCAAACATGAACATCTGAAAACAATGGTAGGACCAGCATTCCCTGTGGACCGGTTACATTCGCCATGTGTTCTTTGTAATGATCGGATGAAGGAAACGAAAAAAAAGTAATCTCAGTGTTAAAATAAAAGCCTAAGCATTTGTATAGAAAATATCAGTCAACATTCTACTTAAGGATACCTTACAGTAGCAAACAAAGTTATTTTGTCGATGATACATTTTTTAAAAATATATTTCTATAATTGTCAACGGCATGTTTAAAAATATTTTTGCGTAAACCATGCTCTTGTCTATTGAATAAACTAGGAGACATGAAACTATATTTTAATGTAATAATGGTTTAATGTGTATTGTTTCCTAAAACTCATAATTAAAAAAAATAACCGAGGAACTGTTTTTATTCACCTGCGGTCCGTGCAATATTGCCATACTTTGTTTATTAAATATACCAAAAATATGGAAATTTAATGTACGTACAGTGTATATAAAGTTTTACTGAATTTGCAGGTCAATTGCAACTTATGTGGAAGCATCCTGGGGTAGTGTAGATTCTAAATTGTTCGAATCATGAACCCCGGGGTTTGGGCAGGGCCACAATGGGGAATCAAAGTCTTTCAAAGAAATATATAGGAAAAATCTTTGAAAATCTTTTTCTCAAGAACCCCTGGGCCAGAAAAGCTGAAACCTATGTGGTAGCATCCTAGGGAAGTGTAGATTCTAAATTGTTCAAATCATGACCTCCGCGGGTAGGGCGGGGCCACAATTAGAAATCAAAGTTTAACATAAAAATATACACAATTAGGAATCAAAGTTTAACATAGAAATATATAGCTAAATCTTTGAAAATCTTCTTCTCAAGAAACCGTTCACGGTAGCTCAGTCGGCAGAGCGCTCGCTCCGTGATCGGGAGGTCGTGAGTTCGTATCTCGGCCGCGACTGACCTAGTCGATAAAATTGGTGGCAACTGTTCCTTCGCCATGCGCTCGGTTGCGGGTCCTTCGGATGAGACCTTAAAAACCGAGGCCCCGTGTCAGCAGCAGGCGTTGGCACGATAAAGATCCCTCGGTGCTCAATGGCCCTGAGTGCCGAGTAAAGGTCAAAATTTGAAGCCCTTCACGGCATACGGTGACATCTCCATATGAGTGAAAAATTCTCGAGAGGGACGTTAAACAATATACAATCAATCAATCAATCTTCTCAAGAACCAATTGTCCTAAAAAGCTAAAACCTATGTGGAAACATCCTGGGGTAGTGTAGATTCTAAATTGTTCAAATCATCATATCCCCATAGATAGGGTTGGGGCCACAATGGGGAATCAAAGTTTTACATAGAAATATATAGGAAAACTCTTTAAAATACTTTTCAAGAACCCTTTGCCAGAAAAAACTGAAACTTATGAGGAAGCATCCTGGGGTAGTGTAGATTCTAAATTGTTTAAATCATGACCCCCAGGAGTAGGGCCGATCCACAATGGGAATTAAAGTTTTACATAGAATTATACAGCTAAACGCACTTTTTAAGCTCACATGTTTTTTTTCGCACAAATTAATGTAACATTGTAATAATGTAATATTGTGTATAGAGACAAAAAAATACATTTTAAAAGTATATGTTTACTACATTATTTTAAGTTTTATTTCATTTACTAAAACATAATTGATACAAATCAATTGATAGAACTTTCTTAAATTCTTGGCTGAAAAATAACTACCCCGGTATTTTCATTTGATTTTTTTTTATGGTGTCTTGTCAATTGCAGCTGTCTTTTAAAAGCAGTAGCTCTTTGCAGAAACGTAGACACGGGCAAATTACGGCTATTGTAACTTGTATTTTCTGTACATTCTAACTCCTTAGCGCAGGGTGATAATAATATTTTTCATCTGTTTGACTGCTTTGTATGTTCATAAGGTGTCATTTTTCAGAGTCACCTTCTAAAATCTGGAATCATGAAAGATTCATTCCAATGCAAAAGAACTATATGCGGTATTAACCAACATTTGCCCCCCAATCAAACTTTGATGGAGCAATATTTAATTAAGTCCTTAAACAGGGGAGTATATGCTGACTTCAAAGCACTGAATAATTTTATAAGTAATGACGTCATATGTACGTAATGACGTCACAAATATGACGTAAATTTCAGTTTTTTATGAAATTTGCAGAAAAATGTACATATTTCGTCCATATTTTAAATAAAAGTCACCGAGCGCATGTGTGTTCAGGATTAATATTTTGATATAATGTGTAGAATGATAATATCAATGAAATATGTCAATATTGTTCCTGAACACACATGCGCTCTATAAATTCTTAAGCTTAAATTGTTGAAATTTTGTCCATTTTGTCCTCTTTCTGAAAAAGGATATAAAATCGGACTAGTTTGTGACGTCATAAAAACAGAAATTGTGAATACACTGCTCTGGAACTATAATATTTTCTGTTAACTTATATTTCTCGTACAATTTATTGAATTCAGCACATTTCAGGAAGTTTTCAAAATTTGACTTTTTTGGGGGCAAACATATGCAATATACCGCATATAGTTCTTTTAACTTTGCAAACCAAAAATGTAGAAAAATTTTCTTTTTCATAGAATTGTCTATTTCAAAAAATAAACAATACTTTATTATCCTACCATTTAGTATGGTTTCTTTCTGCAATGTTATCCCTTTTCGGTGCTACATTTCGACAAAACCACGTGGAGTATGGTAAATAGCAAAGAATTTTTTTAAAATGCTCACCTTTAAGAAGAAAATTTTAAATTTTCATCTACATTGTATCAAAGTTAGCACGTTTTATATAATTTGTAAATAAAAAAAAAATAAAAAAAAAACATGGTAGAAACCTATAGTAGAAACGTCTTACCATTTATTGATAAATTCCCCTTTAAGACATCCATTTTGGAAACTTAAGATTTTAATTTTAAAGGACATTTATACTTGACAATATATATGTAATATAACGTAGGGCTATGTCATCGTATTGAAGATCGAAAAAAGTAATTTTTATTACAAAATATGTGACCTTAATTTGTACGAAAAAACATGTAAGCTTAAAAAGTGCGTTGAGCTGTATAGGAAAAATCTTTGAAAATCTTCTTCTCAAGAACCACTGGGCCAGAAAAGCTGAAGCTTATGTGGAAGCTTCCTGGGGATGTCTAGATTTCAAATTGTTTAAATTTTAATCAGTTGCAATTGGGTAGGGTGCGGTCACAATATGTATTACAAGGGGGGAAATCTGGTAAAGAACAGAGTGCTCAAAGCTTCTCAGGTGAGCGATGTGGCCCATAGGCCTCTTGTTCTGATAGTTGTAATATAGGGGCTATGGACTATACAGGGCTACGGACAACAATCATTCTTCTACAACTTCTTTTGGCGTTGTCGTAAAAGCTTTTCATTACTGTCTTTATTCGGTACAAATATTTAACAAGAGCATTATTATACATTCTTCTGATGAGCTCAAACTTTTATGAAAATGGGGCTTCGGACCATACAAAGTATTCGATCAGTATGGAAAAGAAATTACAAAATATGCACACAATTAACCATATAATCATTATATTTTTCTTACAGTACTTTTTTCCTAAGTAAAATAAAATTTTTAAACGTATTATATTTGCTCTTTTTCTGTTAGAATTTATGAATTTATTTAAACATTGATAAATCTCAAATTATATAACATAGGTGTATCTGCATACATTTATTCATAATTTCCACAATTTTTATCCTTTTTTTCTTTTCTGTAAAAATAAACTTAACCAGAATGTTTTCTCTATAATAAACTATATGCATTTTGGAATGTTTCATTCAAAGTAATTTTAATTAACCATTTTTTTTTAAATGGAAAAAATCAAGTGCAACAGCTTAACGCTTCAAAATATGAATCTGAAACTTAAATATGCTGTTTTTTTTAAAGGATTAGGTACTAAATATCTAATATAATTTACGTATGGAAAGCTCTTTCTCTTTGCAATGCAACTAAAGACATTTAGATTGATTGTAACTTTAAAGAGTAACATCATTTATGTGGAAATGGGCACATGATCTTGACCAAGCCGATATATATTTTATGTGTCAACACTGTGCAATAGACCTCCCTCATGAATATTTATTAGTAATTTTGACCAATCAAAGTATTCAATGGGCGGAGTGTTTTATCCGATAATTTTTCGCAATGTCTGTGAAAATACTTCAAAAAAATAATATTAATGCTTTCGGACACGATGCATTAGTTACCTTGCAATTTTTAAACCGCATGCAATATTTAGTGATTATGCCTCTTAAGTGTTAATTTTTTCAAATGTTGGAATATCTGGAAAAACGAATAAAGACTTTTACCAATATTGTTTCGGTATAATAAAACAGTTATACTGTACAATGGGAACTCGGGAAATAGCAAATTTATGGTTCCCCGATGCAGGAAACTATTACCCTCGGCGGCTTCGCAGAAATAAATCGATGTAATAATTTCCATATTTACGGTAGTTGAAAGGTTAATAATTTATTTTTCGAGAAGATGTGGGATGATTATTATCAATTCCGTACTTTATTCTTAATAACATTCATTAGGCATCATTTTAATACATACCTATTTGATTTGTTTCCTGGAGTTTGATAATATTGTCTTCATCAAGATAAAGAATCCTCTGAAATGTTCGAGTCCGTACGGGATGAAACTATATACATGTAAAAACCTCTTTACACTGAGTCTTTGTTACAAAAATCTTCTTTAAATGGTGGACTGCGAACGGATATATGCTCTGATTACTTTTATAATTTGATATTATCTACAAGGTCAGTGGTGTAAACAATACAACACAAGATTTAATTCGGTTTCCAGGTTAAAGATGGGTTTTTCCTGGTAAAAACATTTTTTTTTATATAATCATCGAGAAATTAAGATGTACAATAGATGTTTGTAAAATCATTAAGAAAGGAAACTTTTATAAAACAATCCATTTATGATATACTTATATAAAAAAAAAATAAATGTTCATATGCATTTCTGAATATAAAATAAACATATGTTGTAAATAATATCAATAGTTTCATCCCGTGCGGACTCGAACAAATCGGAGGATTCTTCATCTTGATGAAGACAATTTTTGATTTTCTTTTCTTTAATTTTCTGCAAAAGACACTAAATATTTGTAATCACTTAGGGATCTTTTTAATAGACAAAGAAAATACAAATAACTTTACATCACGCCTTTATTATACCCCCCCGTTTTGAAAAGTGGGATTGTATATAGTGATCGGAATATTCGTCCGTCAGTCTGTCTGTAAGTCCGTTCCTCCGCTCTGGAGTACCCATCTCTTATCTGCAACTCCTATTATGTCACTGAAGAAATTTTAATGAGACTCTCACAGAATTTTTGTAATACAATTTCAATTGTGCATCTCCTATTTCACTTTCGATCTGACTAATATTTCAGATTTCCCTGAGCCAAGCATGGACACTGCAATTAATTCTTTCTATAATATTGAAGGGTACCCATCTCTTATCCGATGCTCCTCCTATATGATATCTATACATATATATTTACAAATTTTGCAAATAAACTTTAAAACGGGTGCAACAGAGCTCTTACTTACTTCTCTAACAATACACTATATACCAGATGATGTCTTTAAGTATATTTAGATTTCACTCGCATAGTGAGTATCGTACATTAAATTAATGTCTAATTTTCATAAACAGCCATGAAATTTTCATCGGATATTTAATGACTTACAAGGAAATCATTCTGTACTATATATGTTTATAATGTTGACAGCGATGTAAAGGTATATAATCAAGACCCACTTTTCATGATAAATGAAATTGATTTACTTAATCTAGGTTAATAGTCTAGTGATAGTAGGTACAGAAATTTTTAAGAGAACGACCGATGAAAATGCCCAAACGCCTATTCAACGTACCCCGGTAAACACTTTAATAAGGAGCTATAAAAAAGATATGGGGTCGGATATTATAAACATTAAGCATCTTAGGTTTTATGATCACACCTGTGGTATGCTCTTTTTCATGATCGGGTAAACAAAGAGACTTACGGAATTCAATGTGAAAAAATTGGAATAACAATTTTTCCTAAAGACACCAAAAAAAATTTACACTAATGGCAAATTGTAATTTCAAAGAAAGAAGTTCATCGTATTGGTCATTGAATTTAAATGAAGCCTTTAGTTAATTCAAATCCAGTTCAATTATATCTTTGTATCCTCTGTTGTTTAGAAATTGCTCGAAATAGCAACATGCTCTGACGTATTAAATTAGAAGACAAAATTTCATTGCCTGTGGTTATGCTTTTAATACTAGATACACATGTAAGTTAGTCAAAATTTTGACATAACCCACTTTATAAAAAGGTGAAGTTGTTCTTGTGTAAATGATTTTCTGAAAATTGAAATTCATTATTTTTAGAAACTGCTTTAGGCTCTGTGATAATTGAATAAAACATTTTTTTTAAATCCCTACGATTGAAACTCGCTACGTTGTACGAAAAAAAATGTGGGTGTATTGTTTAAAATTTTCCTTTGTTTTTCACAAATACTTTAGAATTTATATCTGAACATCAACATAGTGCATATGACTTAATTCTGGTTTAACGATCAAATACATCAAAATTAATTAATGATACATGATTTAGATCATTATATACAACGTTTTTCACTGATGTTAAAGCTTGTAGAAATATAAATTAATCTGATTAAAATTAGATTTTTATCACATTCTGCCTACTAGAATATTCATTACTTGCAAATTTGATAATGTATCTAATAATTTCCAGACAACCTCATAATAAATAAATTAATTTTTTTCTGAGTATATAGACTGACTTGTAAATAGTGTGAGTGACTCACTCAGATTTGTTCAAATAAATTAATCCATATAACATATTCATAAAAATGAATTATTTGCAGTGAAATATCCAAATTCTTTAGATTGAAATCTGCTTAAATTACATACATGTATGTATAAAGAAAAAAAATTGATAAGAAGGAAAACCACCCATTGTTCATTGTATATTCACTTTCAAGTAACCAGGTCGACCGTCACAGAGGTCATATCTGCTTTTCTGAATTCACAATGCCTTTAACCTTCTCGTGTCGGCTGGTTAGGTGTTTTGAAACAGGGTTATTTTGTTTCCTTTCAGATAAAACTCGATCACTTTACAGCATGTTTAAAATTGTCATGGATAACAATAATCAAAATATTTCTATGTAAAAATTGGATTCCCTGTTGTGGCCCCACCCTACCCCATGGGTTATGATTTGAACAGTTTAGAATCCATATTACCCTAGGGTGTTTCCACATAAGTTTCAGCTTTTCTTGCCTAGTGGTTCTTAGAATTGATAAGACTATTTTTTAGGATCCCAATCTACTTTTGTACTTAATTAATTATCTCCCTTGGAAAGGAACTTGACCTTTTATTTTAACAATTTTATCTCCCCTCCACTCAAGGATTCTTTGTACCAAGTTTGGTTAAAATTTTGCTAAGTGGTTTTTGAGAAGACGATGAAAATATGAACAGTTTACAGACGAACGGACGGACGACGGTTGATCGGAAAAGCGTGCTAGAGCTTTTAGCTCAGGTGAGCTAAAAAGAGGAAGCTAGATAGGAAACTTGAATTGTATAGAGAAATAAAAAAAGAAAGTGAAACATAGTTCAATTGAACAGAATATTTTAGTAATCTCTACACACAATATTACAAAATTCTGCAAAGGCTGCTTTTCTGAATTTCTATACTAGAATTTGTCTTATCCATGTAAGATTGAACACAACATTTTAAGCAAAATTTATTTTAAGAGGGTTATAAAATTCATATACAAAATACAATTACACTTGACATTCCACTAAATAAAATGCGGGATAACAACATATTTCATGCACCGATTATACGGCATTGTCAGATATCAGTTAACAAGGTTCAAAATAAAGTACAGATTTTATTACTCTGGTCTCCGGGGAACATACGAAAAAACAATTTTTTTTAACCAGAGAGAGAGAGAGAGAGAGAAAGAGAGAGGGGGAGAATAACAGATTATGAATAAAGTCGAAACAGTGACTAAGTCTACAGGGAGACAATGTAGGTGTTTGCTGATTTATAAATAAATATTGTTCAAATACCTGTAAAGACCTTTTTTGCTTCACAAAACAAAAAAACCTGATATTGTTGTTTGGTAAACTTTGTTGTAAAGGTATCAGTCTGTTAACGTGATATTAACTAATAATAATATACAACTCAAGGTCCATGTATAAAGTTTTATATTGTATGAAGCATATGTGCTTTTCATTTTTTTTTTATATCTCAACAAATAATAAAACTTCCAATTAGTTAAATTGGGCATTAAACCTTTTCGATATCAAATTCTAGAGGTTAGACCACCTGCCTAGATATCAAGGTCAAAAGGAGAAATTTTTGTGGATTTTGATCCTCAGATTCTAAATGTCCAGATTTATCATAAATTCCGTAGGTTTTTATCTAAAAATAATGCATAGATTTACATTAAGAAATGGTTGAAATAAGTGCAGTTATTTAAAAAATTGACAATGTTTTAAAATTTTCAATGAGAACGTGTAAAGATAAAGTGATCTATCTAAAAAAAATCTACAAAAATGTGTGAAGAGGACCTAGACACGTACCAATGGAAATTTTAGAGGTGCGGATCAATTGCCTATGAGGATTAAGCATTTAATGTCAAACAGTCACGACCAGCGTGTCAAATTCAGCATAAAATGCCTGTCAATGAAACAAGGCAGCCAAACACAACCCAATGATGTTATATTTTCTATCATTGTCATTCAAACGACCATTGACAACACGAATTTTGCTAAAATAGAAAGAAGTAGTCGGTATCAATGTTACATCAATTATAAAATGAAGGCTTCAACAAATGTACACCCTTCAGAAAAGCAATGCTTCCTACCCTGCAATGGCCAGTACAAAAACTTAAAGTTGGGTGAATAATGAAGGCATAAGAACATGTTAACCAGACCTCTAATATGGAGGCCAACGGAAAATATCTCAAACTTAACGAAAACAATCTAGACAGATTTGAAGACCACAGCAATTTATTTCTTCTCATTCAAGTTTTTCAATAAAATCTGCTTTCTGGGATTACAAAAAATGTCAGCAAATATAACAGCACAATTATTGTCCATCGGAATTCCAATAGTTTCTTGCTCTCCAGAGACTACCTTAATACTGTCAATGAGGATCTTCAACATAAAAAATATGGGTTTTTTTCCTGTGTTGAATACGAAATTGATTTAAACAAGAGGCCCGCGGGTGACATCGCTCACCTGAGCACTGTGGCTAGGAAAAAGTAGAAATTGATTTATTATTAAAAAGTTTAAAGCCAAAATTAGTCCCTGACAAATCATGGCTTTGCTATTCTTGAGAAAAAGATTTTTAAAGAATTTTCCTATACACTTCTAAGTAAAACTTTGGTTGGCCATCTTGGCCCCGTCCTAACCCCAAGGGTCATGATTTGAACAAATTTATATCTACACTACCTGAGCATGCTTCCATATGATAATAAATATAATCAATTATAGCTTTGCTTTTTTTGAGAAGGAGATTTTTAAAGAATTTTCCTATATACATGTAGTTCTATGTAAAACTTTGGTTGTCCAATGTGGCCCCGCCCAACCCCCGGGTCATGATTTGAACAAACATGAATCTACACAACCTGAGGAAGCTTTCATATAAATATGATCAATTATGGCTTTACTATTCTTGAAAAGATTTTTAAAGAAATTTCCTATATATTTCTATGTAAAACTTTGATCGGCCATTTTGGCCACGCCCTATTACTTGGGGTCATGATTTGAACAAATATGAATATACACTACCTGAGGATACTTCCATACAAATATGATCAATTATGACTTTCCTATTCTTGGAAGATTTTTAAAAAAATTCCTATATATTTCTATATAAAACTTTGGTCGACCATTGTGGCCCCGCCCTACCCCTGGGGGGCATGCTTTGAACAAACATGAATCTACAAAACCTGAAGATGCTTACATATCATCAATTCTGGCTCTTCATTTTTTGAGAAGATTTTTTTTAAAAATCCTATATATTTCTATGTAAAACTTTGGCAGGCCATTTTGGCATCGCCCCTACCC
>PRKT01001524.1:0-66222 GCA_003671525.1 Saccostrea glomerata
GATCACGCAATCCCCGCATTCCCAGTCCGTGGAATTCATGGAAAATTCCAGATTTAATAAATGTACCTTTAACTTCAAACAGTATCAAGAGTCATTCCTTAAGTAATTCTCTGAACTACCTAGATATGACGTCATAATAGAATATGACGTCGTCACTGCATACTTTAGCTGTTATCACGGGGAAAGTATCATAATAATTACATGGCATGTAGATTTATTTTGGAGACTTGTTGTTTAATTCAAGTGTAAGGATTGTTTTTTAAGCTCGAGTGTGCTGTTATTATGTTTAATATTTGAAATTTAAAGACGTACAACACACTGGGAGATATAACTCTTGCAATTTCCATTGAACGTTTGACGTGACGTCAAATTTAACGTCAAAAATAAAGCTTCAAAATTACGAGTAAAACGATACCGATGTATATCTATCATAAAAGAAAAATTGTAACACAATGAGCGTATAAATTATAAGTTTAATTGATATATTAATTTGTACAGTACATTTATCTATGTTTTAATATTGTGTTATGAATTATAATTGATACTATCAGTGTGTAACGCGACGGACAATAATATCTTAATCACAAACTTGTTTACAAACTCTGGGAGAAAGAATACAATAACAGAGCGTCTTCATTTGACGGACAATTAGTTTTTACGATGTGTTATTCTGGGGCATTGACACTTCCAATCACACTCTGTGCAGAGCTGCAGCCATCTAATTAACTGAAGAATGTGCAAGATGCATAATGTTAATGTAAACAAAGGACATTGCCGTATCCTATAAGGAGATGGGAGACAGAGCTTCAGTGAGGGGCGGACAATGTTAATATTAATGAAGTGACACTCTAACTAACTAATTGCTGTTACCAAATATGTGAACCCTATGATGCAGCTTCTTGTACAAAAGGATGTGCGCACTGAGTATCAATAGCTTTTACGATCCTAGCTCCGAGATGAACTTTAAGAGCTTTTACCATCCTAGCTCCGAGACGGACTAAAAGAGCTTTTAACATCCTAGCTCCGAGATGAACTTTAAGAGCTTTTACGAACTTAGCTCTGAGACCTATGTGATACAATGACTATGTGAGCTTTCACAATCTTGGCTCCGAGATCTTTGTAAATGAACTTATTATGTACCATTGTTTGCTTAACCTTTGCTGTGACTTTATAATAAAACTATGAACTTACAAAAGTCTTTTTAATCCAAACACATCACATTGGGTAATTGTGTTATATACCGGATTAATTGGTGCCGTGACCAGGACCAGAACGGGAAGTCTCACAACGCTGAAAAGTGAAAAGAAACTCAAGACTACTGTAAGTAACTATTTTATTGTACCTTGATTTTAAAGTATGGACAACCAAGACATCTGTAACGGTTTCGACTTGGGGGTGCCTTTATGACCTTGTCGACTGTAATAGAAACTAAATTTGATGGTCTTGATTCTACAGTTAAAGGTTTATCAAATGCAATTGGTACAAATGGGATTTCAAATATAATAACACCGTATGAGGGGGATCCTAGGAAATTTAAAGATTGGGTAAAATCAATTGAAAAGTATTCTTTCATGAACAATCTATCAGATGAAAAAGTCAAAATTGTGACTTATGGTTCTAGCCGTGGGGCGGTTTCAGACTTTATTCAACGAATTCTCACGAATAACCCAGGGGGGACCTGGAATGCTTTGAAAAATGAATTATCTACAAGATTTGCTGAAGTAACAGATTCTCAGCATGCGTTCATGTTATTACGAAAAGTTCATCAAAAACCCGAAGAAAATGTTCAGATTTTCGCTGAAAGATTATTGTCATTAGCCGAAGAAGCATATAAAGGTCTCGAAGGAGGACCTTCAGTTGAACGTCAATTGATTGGAATATTTGTTGATGGTTTATTACTAGACAAATTGAAATTCAAGGTCATGCGTAAAAACCCTGCAACTTTGCAAGCAGCTATAAACTGTGCTATGACTGAACAAAACCTGTATAAGCGATTCGAACTCAGGTCGGTAAAGGAAACCCATATACCCATGGAAGTCGACCATTATACATCTAAAACAATACCAAAGACAAAGAGTATTTATTATGTGAATCGAGCGACAAACAGTCAGAGTGTTGAATGTTGGAATTGTGGAAAGAAAAGACAAATTAAACATAATTGTAAAAAAAAAACCAAACAAACAAACAAACAAACAAATAGATCAGTTTAACGAGTAAACTCCTTTCAAGATAGGGCCACTGTAAGGAGTAAACATTTGCATGGATCAAAGTATATAAAAAAACAAAAACATTCAAAAGTATTTAGGTCCAGTCTCGTAAAAAAAAAATAGAATTAAACGGTCTAAACTGAGAGATCATGAAAAAAAAATGAAACCATTAAAAGGTGCTCTTTAATCATTACTCTTGCTCTTTTAACATTTTCATTTCATGATTTAAAAGAGTGTATATTCAGATCAATATTGATTGGATAATACTAGTGCTACAAAAAGTAGCGTGTCTGGGTATGACATATCGGAATAAGTTTTCTGAACTAGTATTATAAAAAAAAACTCTTTAAATAGGTTTGATGCTAAAAGCATGAATGTTGTTAAATATGAAGAAAGGTCTAGGAATACGCTAAGTAATGTGTCTGAGTATGACATTTTAGATGAGGAAATCTAACCTAGAACCTAAAATTGAGACTTGATAAAATGATTACATGGTTTTCTTTCTATGAACCTCTCTGTGACTAATCTAATCATTTCTGGTACAAAAGCGCAATACATTTTTAGATGACCTTTCCGATTCCACATTTCCAAGATTCTGAGAATAAAGTATTCCCGTAACTAAAAAAAAATGGTTGACTGACAAGGGTATATACTTTTCCTTGGGCATAATAAGTTCTACCATATTGAGGGCAGTAATTGTATTGTATATAAAAGGTCAAGGTCAAAAGTGTATTGGTTGTCCAGAAGTAAATGATCTAGGTATAATATCTCAGCCAATTATTCAGAGTCGAAGGTGACCAAGTATCTAGAAGGCAGAGAGACTGACCATAACAAATCTCTATCTGCACCAGTAATGAGCGTGGAGAATACTGAAAATAACCAGAAAACAGTTTTGCAGACTATAAGATCACTATACCCACAATGGTTCTATGGAAGCAGAGACGAAATAATCTGATGCTGATGATGAACAGCGACAAAGATCAACACCATGTATCTGAGTCTCGGACTGACTAATTACAATTAAGCAGAAAGCTTTAATTAACTTTGTTGCAGATTACAACTTTTATGTTTTTACGTTTGCTGTGATGCATGAACACTTATTACCACTATACGATCACAAACATTATGACAGTGTGTCATGTCTGGGATGTCACCGAGTTAAAGGGGCATTCATCGTTATCCAGTGGATGTCACCGAGTTTAAGGGGCATTCATCATATGCAGTAGATGTCATCTACCCAAAGGATGTCACCGAATTGGAGGGATATTCAACCCATTCTATGAGATGTCGCCGTAATGAAGAAATCATGGTAAAGTGGATATGGCCGTTTTTCAAGGGACATTCGTCATAAATCGATGAACAATTCGGGACATTCTTATTGGACATCTGTGTGTTGTGAATTGTTATGGACATTTTAAAGTGATTAATAATTTATAGACGTTTTAACTCATTGTGTTAGTGCGTTTTATTTCATGAAACATTAGACAATGTTTCCTCCGGTTTGGGGAGGAATGTAACACAATGAGCGTATAAATTATAAGTTTAATTGATATATTAATTTGTACAGTACATTTATCTATGTTTTAATATTGTGTTAGGAATTATAATTGATACTATCAGTGTGTAACGCGACGGACAATAATATCTTAATTACAAACTTGTTTACAAACTCTGGGAGAAAGAATACAATAACAGAGAGTCTTCATTTGACGGACAATTAGTTTTTACGATGTGTTGTTCTGGGGCATTGACACTTCCAATCACACTCTGTGCAGAGCTGCAGCCATCTAATTAACTGAAGAATGTGCAAGATGCATAATGTTAATGTAAACAAAGGACATTGCCGTATCCTATAAGGAGATGGGAGACAGAGCTTCAGTGAGGGGCGGACAATGTTAATATTAATGAAGTGACACTCTAACTAACTAATTGCTGTTACCAAATATGTGAACCCTATGATGCAGCTTCTTGTACAAAAGGATGTGCTCACTGAGTATCAATAGCTCTTTTCGATCCTAGCTCCGAGATGAACTATAAGAGCTTTTACCATCCTAGCTCCGAGACGGACTAAAAGAGCTTTTAACATCCTAGCTCCGAGACAAACTATGAGAGCTTTTACGAACTTAGCTCTGAGACCTATGTGATACAATGACTATGTGAGCTTTCACAATCTTGGCTCCGAGATCTTTGTAAATGAACTTATTATGTACCATTGTTTGCTTTACTTTTGCTGTGACTTTATAATAAAACTATGAACTTACAAAAGTCTTTTTAATCCAAACACATCACATTGGCTAATTTTGTTATAAAATGGGATAATGGCCTTGACTATGATTATGAGTACTATACTCAATCCATAAGTATTTTTAATTAATCCGATTAAACTCCGTAAAAATCAAGACATAAAATACCATCCCTTAAAAGGGCACAATGAGTCAAAATCATGTCTTTCTTTTAAGATATCTGTAGCATACAGAGAAAGACTTATGAAAATTATGAGTTTATAGCTAAAAAAGATATGACATTTAAGCAAGAAAAAACTGCACAACATAAGTGCCGGAAAAACAAAGGTTGTATCTACCGTTTTGTTGTTTTCATGTTTGTCAAAGTCACGCCATTTTTATTTTTAGCTCAAACTTGTAAACAACATTTAACTGGAACATGCAAAGGTGAGAAATATATTCTAACAACGTTTAAAAAATCGCCTCTAAATTTTTGGTTCACCTGCATTCATTCCTGGCTGTTCTAGACCATGGTAACTATGGAAACTTATTCAACTTTTCTGCGCACGCGTTCAATTGTAAGGAAAAAGTATTGAGCAATATTTTCGGTCTGGGGCATATGAAATTTATTTTTACTTTTATTTTTCTCCTTAAAAATAGAATTTTTAGGTTCTGAAACCTGTAAATTTCTGAAACCTAATACTTTTAGGAATTAAACAAAATTAACTAGGGTCATGCAAAAATTCTACATTTGTCAATTTTCCCCTTTGTGCGTCACAATGCCGCTTTAATGTTTATTTCATTTCATATACAATAAAATGTATTCATGATCAAAGCGCGGCATTTTTTTTTTTACTCTGAAAATTTTATTTTACATTGCCGAGGTTCTCATTACGTACAATTGGCTATATAACATTCCGATTAATGGTCTATAATTTGTGCATTATTTTACGATTTATTGTTTTTTTCTTTAATTAAATAAAACAACAATAAACAAAAAAACAGACCTTTTACAATGTAAAATTGATGTTGTTCTCAGACCCTTACTGATCAAAGATAAACAACTCTGAAAATGTAAGAGAAGTTTGTTTTCCTCTCCTTATTCACGGTTTTCTGCATACACAGAATCAGATACATTTACAGCAAGACCTGATAAATCCCAGAATTGAATACTATAGACCTAATACACACAATGTAAGTATAGAATTGAAAAGAATTGTTTACTAGTACTGAAATTATCTGAATTTATGAATATCCTATTGCAGCAAATCGTTTGACTTTCTGTCACTGTCAACAATGTCGATTCGCATTTCCTCGAATCAAAACAAAACTTAGCCTATAAGATTTTAAAAAAAATATCAATGTGCGATTTGATATATATTATCAAAGTACTCAGAAGTACAGAGATTTTTTTCAATCCTAGTACGGTCCGATTTTGTCAGAATCAGAACTAATCTGGTACCGCAGCTGAATGTAAACAAACAGGCCAGTCTGGTTCCCTCTCCTGCAGTACCTCGTATGTGTAGAGAACTACGGTAACACTGATATCAAAAATCCTTACGCTAATGAACCATGTTCTTTGACTTATGAAGTTTTCAAAGTCATTACTGCTAATGTTTATACTATATAGATAAAACTTCGTTATATTTTTGTTGCTTTATTTAGCGTTTGTATTATCTCAAAAGCGGTTGAGAGTAAGAACTATATTTTTGCACGTTACTTTAAATTGGCGATTAGGGGGTCAACATCCTGCCTTGAACAGGATCACATAAGCCGGCAATTGCTTTTTGAGCAATAAGCCCGGCTAAAAATAGATGAAGAGTTTAATGTTTGATATTTTGAAGTTAATATGGACGAAAAATACGGAATTTTAATTTTAACTTTAGAAGCAACGACATTGAAAGAATGCGTACAATATCGTGAGGGGTGTACATGTATGCAAATGTCGATGCATCCCCACGGCCACATACTGTCTCGTTTGATATAATGATATGAAAGAAACTATAATTATTCCATTTATATCACAGGAGAGTTGAACATACACCATTTTTTGATAAATAAAATTAAAAAAATTAAATTACAAATCAACATAACTTGAATTTGTATCCAGGTTTCATGTGATATGGAATGCATAACGCATACATATATGGGCTAAACGCTAAAATCCTTCAGTATTTTTTTCCTGATACATATAACACCAGTAGTCAATATTTGTTCTGCATTCGGGAATTTAAAAACTAATGCACACCTCTGGGATTTAAATGACGAGATGAAATACATTTGCACCGTAAACGACGTTTCGTCAAAGGCTAATGGTCTACGATGCAAAAAAGGAAGGAGTGGGGGTGGTAGGGTATTATAAAAATTCCCTAAAATCTCCATTCTGCGTATAACTCTAAGACTTAGAAATAGATTACGAAATAAGGCATTAAGAACGAAGAAAGATTCAGATTGGGCTGAATTCAAAAAAGTTCGGAATACGTTCAATAACATGAAAAAATACGCTATAGCTAATTACTTTGACAATATAGAAATGCATTTAATAGACGCAAACAAAAATAACAACAAATTGTATTGGAAACTAATGAAGGACGCATTTAATGTTAAATCATCCAATGATATCCCTCCATTACAATTTACTACCGATAATGGGAAAAATAGCTTAGCCTTTTCTGATCAAGATAAAATTGAAGCACTCAACAGTTATTTTTCATCCATCTCGTGTATTGATGATAAAAACCATAGTCTACCACAAATCTACTCTTCATGTAGTGATAATTTTAGTAATATCATAACTGATGAACAAGAGGTAGTTGACATTATTTCAATAATTCCTGTTAATAAAGCCACAGGTCCCGACTGCATCAGTCACAAAATGCTTAAAAATACTGTTTCTACTGTTTCAAAACAATTGACTATGTTATTCAATAAATCACTGTCAGAGAATGTTTTCCCGTCCATGTGGAAAGTAGCTCATGTATTACCTCTCTTTAAAAAGGATGATCCGTCTTTAGTGTCTAACTATAGGCCTGTGTCGTTGTTAAGCTGCGTTAGCAAAATTATGGAGAGAATTATTTTCAAACACGTGTATAATTATTTTCATTATAACAATTTATTTTATCGATATCAGGCGGGTTTTTTACCTGGTCACTCTACAGTGTACCAACTTCTAGAAACTTATCATAGTATTGTGCAAAGTATAGACGAAGGCAAATCGTGTTGTATGGTTTTTTGCGATCTATCTAAAGCATTCGACAGAGTATGGCACAAGGGTCTTCTTTTCAAATTACAAACGTATGGAATATCTGGTGATCTTTTACTGTGGTTTACAAGTTACTTGAGAAATAGATCACAAAAAGTTATGTATAAAGATCTGCTATCATCCAACCTCAATATATATGCAGGTGTGCCTCAAGGCTCAGTTCTAGGTCCTCTTTTATTTTTGATATATATTAATGATGTTGCTGAAAATATGCTAACAATGTGTAGATTATTTGCTGACGACAATTCACTGCAACATGCATCATATAATGTACTAGATATGGAATACAGGTTAAACCATGATCTTGGTGTTTTAGATAAATGGTCGAGTAAATGGCTTTTAAGATTTAATCCAGCAAAAACAAAGGTTGTATTTTTTTCTTTAAAACATAGACCTGTTTTACCTAACTTGTATTTTCAAGGTAATGTACTGGAGTTTGTATCGGCGCATCGCCATTTAGGTATATTGTTGTCACAAAATCTCAGCTGGTCTGAATATATAGATGGTATTGTTAATAATGCTTATAAGAAATTGGGGTTATTGAAGAAGTTGAAATTTTCAATCGGTAGAAAAAATCTTTCTCTTTTGTATACAACATTTGTAAGACCTACACTTGAATATGCTTCAATTGTCTGGGATGGTTGCTCTTTATCTGATGTAGAAAAACTTGAAAAAGTACAATTAATGGCTGCTAGAATAGTTACTGGTCTTCCGATACTAGCTTCAAGAGAATCACTCTATTTTGAAACAGGATGGGTACCTTTGAAAAACCGTCGTTACCAATCTAAAATGATTACAATGTTCAAAATTAATAATTGTAATGTACCGGAATATATACAAGATATAGTCCCAAAGAAACGAGAACACACATCAAGATACAATACACGAAATAAGGATCAATTAACTATCCCAAGGGGAAGGTTAGAAATATTTAACAAATCGTTTGTACCTGATGCAGTCAAAAAATGGAATTTATTGAATACAGATACAAGGGAAGCCATCTCAGTCAATTCTTTTCGTAAGATTATAAGTGATAATAATCCTAAAGCACCATCATATTTTTTGTTTGGTAAACGTATTAACAACATTATTCATACTAAATTAAGGCACAATTGTGTATTGAACCAAGACTTATTCAAACGTAATATCATTGATAATCCCTATTGCTCTTGTGGTAAACAGGAAGATGCCTATCATTTTTTCTTTGTTTGTAAAAAATACTGTAATGCTCGAAGTAATCTTTTTGACTATCTTTTTAGACTTGATTTAAACATCATAGATGTACACCTACTGCTATGGGGCAACGAAAATCTCTCAATCGAAGTAAACATTGGCATTTTTGCCGCTGTTCATAAATTTATAAATGAATCCTGTAGATTTAGCTAGATATATTATTGAATCTTATTTGTACAAGTTTATGCTACTATTTTGCATGACAATTATTATGTGTTTTTTAAGGAGAAGAACTAGTAAGTTGTTAGAACTTGTTTCTTATCCTTTTGCTTGACAATAAAATATGTTCAAAACACATTTAAATACGCTTTACAAATGAGAACTTTTAAATATGTAAGTAAATATATTTTTGAAGCAAAAGCAATATTCTAATTTGATTTTTTTTAAATATGCATTTGTAGATTCATAGCAAAGTGATCGACCCCCGTCTGAAAGACGCGCGGGAACGTGATATAATGAGAAAGGGGGAGGGGGTAATTTTCCGCTAATATATCAAAACTGGTCATACAAAAATTATACAAAAAATTCTGAAGATTATTTTTACTACCAGCTACCTAAAGAAATTTTTTACCAAAATTAAACGACAGGTTTTTTTCACAAAAAAATTTTGAATTTGAAAAATACACAATTTTCAAGGCTTAGATAATTCATAGTTTTTCAGTTTAAGGTCTCTAAAATTGTTTTGATGATATGTATATCAAAAGGATAACTATGTTTTCGTGTTAAATGGTTAAAGGAATAGTCAATAAAATTTGACAGTTATATCTAACCTGACTTTTTTCTGAAAATCAAGGTTTAAGTAGATCATTGATTTAACTTTTTCTCTCCTTGTAAACAATTAAAGGGGGTAACTTTTGGAATTTCCTGTCCAAAAGCCACTCTAACGATTTTGTCCAAAATGTTCAAACATGCAGTATATACATGTATAGCTGTGTACTAAATATACAAAAATAACGAAAATTAAACGACAGGAATCTTTTGGGGTAGGTTTGTTGTACATCCTTAAATATCCTTATTCATTTTGCTTGTCCGATATGCACATATTCAAACAATAGCAAAAAATTATGTGTGAAATAACCCCCTTACACGTCCGTAGACAGACTAAGAATTTTTGAATCGTGTTTATATTGGACTGGCACAAGTTATAGACAAGAAAAAGTTGAAGATATTTTGTGTGAATCTACAGGAGAAGTACTGTAAACGTATTTTATTTGGTGTGTATTCTTTTTAGCGCCTTTTGCGGTAAGCAGCATCTGCTAAATCAAGTACATCGCTTAATGCTTTGTGAATAAAGGTTTATTTAACGCACATTCAAAAATGAATTTGTGAATTTGTTTTAGTATCATTTTGTATATCTCTATATGACTTCTTTACCATATTGTATATCTCTATATGACTTCTTTACCATATGTGAAAATAAGAAAACTTTAAATATATGGCGCATATAAAAATAACTTAAATATTCAGGAAATGTCAGAAAAATAGAGAAAATTCGGATGAGCCCAAAACCATTTTTGTTAAACTACATTGTATTTGTGTCAATTTGGATAATATCATCTCATATATCTTATAGGATAATATCTTTTTATGAAAGTAGAAAAACATTTTATCTTTGGAAATAAAAGAAACTATCTCATGATTGGATGCAGCTATTTTTATTCTTAATGACCATGGAAAATGTAATGACCTTGACCTGACCTTGACTCTAATATAAAATGGTCAAAACTTATCTAATTGATACCATCACTCAGTAAAATTGTCATCTTAATTCTGTTTATTTGTGAGAAGAATCCTACCTTTACGGAAAGAAGTTTTGTTCTGACTTTGTTAAACGTTCTTACATGTACCTTGTAATACTTGTCGTGGATTTTCTTGACTTTTAAAACATTGTCCTCACACAGTTCATGGCTGATGACGCTATTTTCTCCACACAAATCTATGACGAAGACATCTCTTCCGGCTCTAGCTGCGACTGCGCAGACGCACCAAGGACCATCGTATGAAGGGATACAAAGATGATGTTTAGACTGAATCTGAAATTTAGTTGGAAGTTTTAGAAAAAAAAAATAAAACAAAAATAACTCAGACCATAATTGAAAAAAAGTATGTTTCCCTTCTTTATACAGACTGACTAAAATTTCCCTGGCCTTTTTCTTTTACGTACAAAATAGAAATAATTTCCCCTCTTTTTTTTTATCCGATTAACTTTTTTAAACGTCATTTCCTTGTATTTTTGATTTAAGGTACATGCTGTAAGACGACACGTTCCTCAAAAATAAATAATTTTTTTTGTAATAATTTCTCATTGAAGTCTAGATATTAAAAGAATTTTTCTCACATAAAATTATGGCACTATAAAAGGCATTTGGCCATGATACCACAGGGTGATGTTTCTAATAAATCCCATATGGGAAATCAACTGATTGGCCTTTACCACAATTTTTTGTGTACCTATATTTAAAAATATATTGAAAATAATGTTGAAATCACAGGAGAATGACAAAAATCCAAAATTTTTTGCAAAAATAACAATAAATGAAAAAGGAATGTGCGTCTGACCTAAAAATATACTCCCCTACCAACCCGATGCTTTCCTAGTCGCAAAATTAAGGACAACGAACATATTTAAAGACGGCTTCACATGTTTCTACCCCTGGTATCATTTAGACATTCCCGGCTTTTGGTAAAAAAAAAACCCAAACAATTAGTAAATAATGTTTATCCCATGACCGACAAATTTTTCTTTGATCTTCACAAGGGTGTATTTCTCATATCAACAAAAGTGTTGTGATATATTAAATATCACATATGTGATATAAAGCTAGTGATATCCAACCGTTATACCCTAGATGTAGGAGGAGCTATGCAAATGAGACAAAAATTCGTTTCTAGATTTTAATGAACTAACAGAAACAAGAAAAAAACACACAATACAGATAGTTAACACAGTTTAAATCAAAATGCACAAATCTTTACAAAAAAAGACACTGACACGGTCTGGCGGAGCAATTCTCGAAGCGGATAGCTTCATCTCCCATAGGAATTCGCACATTCAATGGTAGTTTCCTTCCGGGCATCCTCTGAAAAGTTCATTTCATGAACACCTTGCTCTCATGTACAGTAGAATATCGGAACAGATTTGATATAAAGTCCTCGATCGGGGGTAGGGAAATCCGTATGCGCCCCTGGCTTCAATTACAGTGTACAAAACATGATATAGTGTTCGAAAGTTCTTGGTATATAAAAGTGAGTATTTCGGGAATTATTTTAAACTCACCAAGTTGTTGTTTCCCTGAGATTTCCAGTCGTTGAACACTTGAACCATGTTGACTGCCCATGAACTGATGAAGTGTTACGGCGTGTGGTTTTACTTTCTTGATTTTTTAAGCGCACTTATTTCACTGGCCGACACATGTTTTCCGAATCTGTATAGCTAGTATTTTCAGTCCATTCCGTAAAATTTTCCCGTTTCAATTCCGGAAATGATCCCAAACACCAACACTGTAAATCGAAATTCATAAAAGTCCTGGCCACATGGGCCATTTTTAAATCCGATCGCCTGAGTTCATACAATCTGAACTGCTTGACTCGATTGAAAATTATCCTCGTCGTAGGCTTGCTGCAAAAACGGCGATTCTTTACGCTATAGACCCCTTCTACTACTTTCTCCAAATCCATAGAATACAAATGAATTGATTATCTCAAGAAAATGATCACGTGGTACAGTACTAAGAAAATTTACCAAATTTGTAAATCCGTTACTTGGATACCAAAAACCCTTCGCGTTAAGACTATCACGTGGTTCTGATTCAGAGTCTTTATTAGTTGATGCAAAGAAAATACCTAATATGGGAAGAGGTCAAATGAAGGGTCATGGGATAAATCAGTTACATGATTGACAGCTCGATGATGCATACAAAATATCGTTTCGTTATTGCAAACTCGGAGGCTAACGCCTCCTCGCGTGCAATAACTCAACCATATTTTGTATGCATCATCTCGTGTCATCATGTAACTATTACTTATGTGTCAATACTGCAGATACGTTATTAAATTTTATCACCAGGAAACTAAAGTAAAAAATAAGGCTTTTAAGATTAATCACACCTACCCATTGTAGTTGATGTTGATTTCGATAATTTATAAATTTTCCTGGTATCTGACATTCGTATGATCTGAAGGAGAGAAAAAATGATTATTTTATCTCTAGAATAAATCTCTGATAGAGAACATTTTTTTCACCTATCATAACGTAGATTATAGCGAAACTATTATTGTAATAAAATCATTTAGTAAAAAGAATCCACTAAAATGATTGCATTCTTTAAACTTATATGTTACCATCTACAAAAATATTTGCCATATAAGTACATTGTAAAAGAGTGATTTTTCCCTGTAAGAATTATATACATCTCATGTTTTTTGCATTTAATTATATAAGCCCATAACCAAACATTAAGAAATAAAAATTTAAATTCGGCACTTTAGACGGATATCACTTCATCAGTATTCTCCATAGGAACGTTACGTTCAAAAATATTATATTTTACATGATAATGTAATTTATGCATATATGCAGCTCACAATTTCAAGGAACCAACCCTTAGCAGAGAGTCGTAAGCAGTTTTAAGTCTTGTTTCATTCAAACGCTTCATCTAATACAGAAACGTAAAAATAAAGGTTTTGTTAAATAAGCAAGTTCAGAGAAACTGTGCCCCCTTTCGGTGTTTTAGTGGATAGGATATCATTATGTATGGCATTTGGGATCAAATCTGTACTCCCTTCATTTGTCAAGCCAAAGAATTTAATTTGTTCTGCAATCATGTCATGGAAAGTAATTGCCAAAATTACAAAAATAGGTCAGACATGAAGGTCAAGGGTAAAAAAATTTAAGCTTGCTTGGAAACATTTTGCTTCAGGCAATGCACATGTCAAATATAAAAGCCTCATATCTTCTCATTAGTTATATTGAAAATACTATTTTAGAAAAATAGGCCAAATTTAAAATTTCCGCTGGAACAAAGTTTGTGTTACCAAATTAAAGGTAATGTAAATATGAAATATGAAAAGTTCTATCACTTCTCATTCAAGGTTATGACTGAGATTAAAGGTTTTGAAAAGTTGGTCAAACGTCAAAGTCATGGCCATGGAATTAAAATCATAAAAGTATAATAGTGTATTTAGAAGGGTCTTGTCACAGGTAATGCTCATTTTAAAGCCCTGCAATTCTTTTTTCAAATTTGTGGCTATTTAAAGTACATGTCATGTTTAATTTTTTGAAAAGTAGGTCAAACTTAAAGGTCAAGAGGTCAAAAATCATAGTGTAGAAAGAAAGGCCATGTCACAGGTACATGTAATAAACCTGTGTTATAATTACATGAAAGACCTATCTTTTCTCTATCAAATGTTATGACCAATTTGAAGCAATGCTATTTGTTTTAATGAAAGTCAAACTTTAGTGTGTTTTTTCGTAAAATGAGTTGTGAAGATTGTTAAGAAACGATTTTGTCTTACTTTCCGTCAAAAGTATACATGTGCGGATCTGCTCTTACACCACACGATCTTCCTTTCCAATTTTCATTTCCTTCTCGAACACTTATCTGTAACATAAACTCTAACCTTAACTTTATAGTCTTTGTATAAATGATTCCAGATGTGTGAAAAATACAAAATACATTGCGATAAATAATCACTTAGAAAAAAATATATATATATCAGGGAAATGCGCTTTATAAATGATTAATAATTATCTTTCAAAAATTACAGATACATCAATAACCGTAATAAAAAAAATTCATTTTGCATCTTTATATTGAAGATTTGAATGTTACAAAAAGCATACTGAAATGTCGGGCAAAGACACGTGCTCGAATATTTTACTTCCCACACCGTTAGTTCCCCCCGTCTTTAATCTTAAGGTCATCTGACTGTTGATGACGTAACCATCCGTGTCTTGACTATAAACCGGAAATGAAATGTTCTGCCTCCATTCGCCGTTTTCGTACTTGTGTTTTTCATTGTAGTTAAAGCTTTTAACTTTGACCTCGCACTGATTGGACGAGCCCCCGCCACCACATGTAGAAGAATCGTCTGTTTTAAAGGTCATATGTATGTTCAGGTCGCTCACTGGTTGAGGAACATTATTGAAAAAAAGCGATTCGGAGGCCCATGGTATTGTCATCTCTAACTGGACATTCTTTGATCCTTTTCTTTCTAACTCAATGTTTGGATTCAGTATCTAACAGAGAAAATGTATTTTTACTCTGAAAATGTTGTTCACAAACTACATTAAACATTCGATTAATTGATTGATTCTATGTTGTGTAACGTTCCTCTCAAGAAATTTTAACTCATATTGAGACGCACAAATTTTGTCCTATCTGGCTCCATCACTCTCACCTAAATTATAGCCAAAAATACTAATCACTTTACACCCAAACCAATCACGCGACACGGAACGCCTTTTAAACAATACAGACACGCTTGCAATGATTATTAAGAATAATGAAACGACGAAATGTTCCACAGCTATCTACTAATTACTGCTAATTATTTAAGCTTTACATGAATTACCTTTATTCCAGCAAAAAATGGATTTCCAACTTTGTAAAGACATGGAACGCTTTCTCTTTTGCGTTTTGCGCCCACTTTGCAGTGTACCTTACAATGAAACAAACAGGTGATAAAATCACGACATGTCTTACTTAATCGAAAGCTTCCAATTTTAATTTTTTCCCTTCAGACAAACAGGTAATTTACAATAGAGTTTATCTCGCTTTGATTGACAAATACATTATTATATATTTTGAAATTTAAATCAATTTTTACATATTTTGCAAGGAAAATCCATAAATAAAAGAGTTACCCTAGGTGGCATTATTAGCGAGGGTTTCAAGATGCTAAAATAGAATATTGCTAAAAATAATTGCGCTTTATTTGCAATAGCTTCTTAAAATAACTTTTAAAATCGGTAAAATTACTTCTCGTATAAAATTAGATACCCATTTTTAAGGACAAATCGCTAAATCTGCGTCTCGCTAAAATATTACAAGTCACGGTATTAAGAACCCTCTCTACACTGCACACTAAAGAGTTTTGATTCTAAGGTATTTTTCTGCAGTTAGAATGATCTGCCCTTAGACCTAAATTCTAAAAAATAGAAATTTACACAATATTGCTCAATTTGTAATTAATTCAAGTATTCTCAACAATTTAAAAGGCCAAAATAAATTAACTGGAAGTGTTATTTAGATGTAATTTCTCTATTGAAGTAATTTACAGTGATTTCTATTCACTGATACAGTGTTGTCTTCGAACAATTTTCCCGGGGGTTAATGCCACGCACCATACATTGAAAATTAAATAAATAACTCAATATTAAATCGTTTATACAATATATTTTTCTCAATGTCCAAAAAAAATCTTGCAGTCGTGTAGAGAGGGTCCTTAAATCATGAAATTTATTTTTTCCTGCAAATCAGGACTGTTCGGTGATACTCCAAGATTCTTTTAAAGTAAAATAATGTATATATTCTGGATAATAATCACTTAATACGTCAGATCCAATCCTTTTCTCTGCTTTCAACATATCATGAGCAGTTATAACTGCTGTATAATTACTGGATTTATCAACTATTTGATTGACAACTTCCTGTCCATCAATGTACCAAGTGACGTCATATAACAACTCTTCATCGGATTTCAAACTGAAGTTGCAGAGAAATGTCACAGCAGGGTCATATCTGATCATGTTATTAAATTCCTCTTTCTTCCATGTCATGTTGTAGTAAGAAACGGATACATCTGATGGTGCCCAAACAACACCTGTTTCGAGTCAAAAGTATAAAAGACAGATAAAACGCCTATAAAAATATATTAAAGAAAGGCGTAAAGAAAGCAAGTTCAGATTGATTCCTATGAAACAAAGCAGAAATACTTACAGTAATCCGTATCAACTAGAAAAAGTAAAAAAAAAAATAAGGTATAGTTTTTTTTATAATCAAAATGGTGGAAATTTGGAGATCAATAAGAACAAAAAACCAAAATCATGGCATGATATTTTTTTTTTAAATGATGCCCCTGAATGACAACTTTTGGCAAAGATTGAAGTTCCATGGTCCAGGTCAAAACTGTTGGTATCCAAAAAGAACTAATAACAAATATTAAAGCTATGAAAAATGCAAGCCCTTATATCACATGTTAAAAAGTTATGACGTTTTAGTGACCTTAATTAGAATCATAATGGAATAACCTGACACCCCTTTCTAATAGACTGTCCTGTAGTATACATGTAAAAGTAAGAGACACTGTGAGAAGTGTTATTCCTGTTACAGCGGATCAGAGAGTAGGTAAAAATTTCTAGTGTTTAAACTTCTTGACTCATACAATTGATCAGTGGCCCGAATAGAATCAAAGCTGTTCAATCGTTTGGGATAGTTTATCAAGTAATAAGGTCTGACAATTTGTCAAGAAGATCACAGGTACCAGGGTTAGGGGCCCGAATACAGTCGACCTGTCCTTGGTGCTTGTGCATCTTTTTCATTAGTAATATTTAAGAAGTTTAGGTTTACCTTCGCTGTACTTAGGTATTTGTATTTTTATTCTTTCGTGACTTATACCCAAGTATATGTTGGTAAACTTTTCCCGAGTACCATGAGATTTGGTGCCGAGCGAAGCGAGGGACCAAATCGAATGGCGAGGGAAAAGTTTAACAACATACTTAGTACATGCTTCACACGAGAAATAAAGCCCTTTGTTGTTTCTTTCTATTTAATTACAAATCTTAGTGTGTTTCTTATTATTCAATCAAGATAACGATAGTTTGACCCTGACTGTTGCCATTTTGTACAGGCCCAGATATAATAATTATACACTCGGGGTAATATCTACCTGTCAGGTGAGGTCTACAGTGAGTAGTTTTTAAACACAATACAGGATCATTGCTATAGATTCAAAAATCTCTGTATGAAGATAGTCATCTCATTTTAATGGATTTAAGTCAGGAGCATTCTAGGTTTGTGGACATTATTAAAAATTTGTTTTCGATGGTAAAATTGATAAATTTCTCCTGAAAGCAAAGAATTCCAGAGAAAACAAAAAGTAGTAAAAGAAAGGTTTACAGCTGGATATACATGTACACTACTTGATCATTATAGGACGGTTCCTGCATATTTGAACTTCTTAAAAAATCTTATTTAGACTTTTTGTTGTGTCCCAATCAGTACATATCTGTTTCATTGGAATCGAAGAATAAATGAAATAGTAAGTAACATTTTATTGTACTCACTTCTCGATGCGATAATTCTCATTAAAGTACCAATGTAAATGGTAAATCCTAGATATTCAATCACCAGATATTTCTTAAATTTCTCTTTTACTTTTGATTTTAATTTCAATTTAATTTTTTCATGTTTTAATTTTGGCTTAAGTTTAATAATTCAGTACAAAAGACAGGGGGGGGGAGAGAGAGAGAAGGAGAACTTTCTTCCTGTACTAATTTTTGTAACTATGTAGATTTTTTTTTTGACTATGTAGCACATCAAGTCCATTATTCATTGTCTTGTGACCTTGCCCCGTGTCCATGGTTGTAATTACCTATCATGGGTAATGATTTGTTCAATAATTATGGACACAATGGCAGAGTCACCCAACCATGAAGCTTGGGCTTGGGGTGTACCAAGTGATTTGGTAGCAGCAAAAACCTTTTGTTCGAGGTGTGAAACATGTACTAAGGCAAGGATACTTAATAAATATTATAAATCTTATTAGTGATTGAGAAAAAATGTCTGCCATTTTATCATTTTGAAACAAAATAAGCGTATAAGAACCCAGTTACACATTCAGAAATTTTTACTACGTTAGGCAAACTCTAAAGTCAAAGTCAAAAGGTAAAAAAATATTGATACTTTTTGAAAGTTCTTGTCACATTGCACACTAACTGTTCAAAAGTTATGTTTATGTTTAAAGTTTGAATTTTTTTGATTAAAGTGGGCCAAACTACATGATAAAAGTCAAGAGGTCAAATTTGGTGGTACATGTACCCAGAAAAAGGTTTTATCATAAGGAATTCACAAGTAAAATACAAAAGCTATATATACATGTAGTCCCATCAATTTAAAAGTTATAAACAAGGTTTTTTCGGACAACCCGGCAGACGGTCAGACAAGACAAAAACATTATGCCCCGAATGGTCGTTTTACGGAGACACACAAACGGACCCTTGAACAGCACACCTTTGTCACAAGTATCATTAGTCCATCCAGTAGCACATCCACCAATACAAGATCCGTTATACCGGTCACACAGATACGGCGTTATACAGTGACTGCTACATCTCTGTGTACAACCACGTCCATAGTAACCAGAACTGCAGGCTGTATAAAAAATGAAATCGTCCATAACATTTTAACAAATTCAAATCTGGATTTTCTTCTTGACTTACATTTTTAAATAGAGAATAATACATACCCTTTTCCATATCACATCCTGTATCAGCCCTCGACCAATATCAGCCCTCGGGCCTTCGGCCCTCTGGCTGATATTGGTGTCTCGGGCTGATACAGGATGTGATATGGAAAAGGGTATGTTTTATTATATTTATTACATACTTAGTAATAAAATACAGCATACACTAAGTTGAGAGGAAAATAAGTAAATGATCATGTATGGACTTCTTACATACATGTACATGGTCTATTGTCTTATACGATTTGGGTTTGTTTCTACTTCTATTTCAATGCACTCGATCCATAATCTGAAAATAATCTATTACTTGTATTTGTAAATTAAGATTAACCTTATTTTAAAAAAGTTAAAATTAAGAGAATATGAATTAACCCTCCAAAAATTGTGTATGATCACAAGTACTGTTTTTGTGGTTTAATTTGATACTGACGTCACAAAAGCCATATCAGCCCTGCAGGGCTGATATGGCTATTGTGACGTCAGCCATATCGCATATGCAAAAATCCTGTATTTATTACTAAGTGTGTAATAAATGATAATAATAAAGGGAGTATTAACTAAAACCTTAAAAGAAGTGTAATAATTTTACAAAGCATATAAAATTTACAGCATATAGTTTTTAAAAGTCACATAAATCCTCAATTAAATTTTACATTTTACAGAACTAGTATTTTATCTACATGAGATATAAAATGCAGTACTATAATCAGACATAGAGGCGTATGTATATTAACCTTTCAAAAATATCTCAATACGCTTTTTGTGGTCAAACTTTTATTTCCGGCTTTTCTGGGTTTTTTATGATTTAAAAAATCATGTTAAATCCTTGTCATATTTTCCCCATCTCTTCATACCAAAGGAAAATAGTTCGTTTTCAACAGTATTCTGTAAACCAACTTTTATTCGCGACGACTTTATTTCGCGATTTTTTTTTAGCGATGAACTAGTTTGCGACGAGTAATTTTCGCGATCAAACCTTTTCAGGAACAGTTCGCGGCGAGAAATATTCGCGACGTCCCGGCCCTTGCGAAAATTTCTCTCACGCAAATAAAAATTGGTTTACAGTATATTTAAACACCAACCTTGGTTGCACTTGTTTGATGTCCAACCTTTAGTACAACCGAGTAAACAGATCCCAGTCACGTGATGGCACGTATCAGTTAAACAATGTCCACAACTGTACATACAGTTAGCACCATAGGTGTTATTAAAACATACTGAAAATTTTTAAGTAGAGTTTTAAATGAAAAAAAAACCCAATTTTTTACTATCAACAACATCATTTTTTTACTTCGTTGAAAATTATTTGTAGATATATGTACAATTAACAGTATGAAAATTTACCATCTGTACAGTTTTCACCGGTATAACCAGCTTTGCAAATACAAGATCCGTCAATAGCGTTACATTCGTCACAGTTTGAAAAACATGGTCTGCAAGGGCTACCGTAATGATTTCTGGGGCATCCTTATCAAATAAAAAAGTAAAATTACGCATTTTTAAAAAATAAAATCAACAGTCAGCAGATTTGTTGAAGGATAACTGTAATATTCCATTTTATTTTTGATGTTCATAATGTGGTATTTCGATTGGCTTGCGTGATAATTTACTTAAACGCAGGAGGATTTTATGAATAAAAATATGACACAAGCCAATCATTTGTTCATCGTCATGAAACACAAAATGATCTGACAGTTATTCCTTGTATTTTTGAAGCCGATGTCATTCTTTGATTTATAACTTTTATTTTAAGACAGAAGGCAGCCTGTAAAATTACAAGAAAATTCTAATTATATGTCTTGAACTATTAAACAAAGTAACTTTCAAAAATATCTTACATTGATGATATAGTATATGCACCAAGATACATATTATTAATGTAATCAGTTATACAAAATGTTGCTAGGACAGGTCTGGGTCATGTGTCCATCTTAAGTAACTATAGTAATAAGATCACAGCAATTATGCTGGTCAAGTACATATCAACACTCAAGATGATCATTTTATCATTCACTGGATAGTGTTGCTATAAATACACAAAGTTACCTACAAACAAATTGTGAACATAATAATACTTCTAAATACGACACAACCCTATTGGTATCTATTGTTCCCTATCATAAACATATTATGTGTTTATTTAACAACCTGACAAGGATACCTATAATCACCACTTCACAACCTTCCCAACTTAGCAGCTCAACATACAAACATGTATGACTAGAATGATAATCAATACTGTATTTGAGTATTTAATGAAGAAATATTACCATAACACGGAAGCCCATTAGCGCCAACCTGTATACGAAGGAAAAGCAATATATAAAAGCAAACCTCGATATATAAAGGAAATGCGATATATATAAAGAAAACCTAGATATATATATATATATATAAAAATGCAATATATATAAACAAAACCTCGATATATATATAAAGAGAAATGCGATATATATAAAGAGAAATGCGAAATATATGTATATATATATAAACCCTCGATATATATAAAGAGAAATGCGATATATATAAAGAAAATTGCGAAATATATGAACAAAACTTCGATATATATAAAGAGAAAAATTTCCACCGCCCTACCATTAACATGTGAAATGACCTTCATAACAACAGAGACTTCGCCAACATACGCTAAGCAACTCTCGATCTAATGTTTTGATTGCGATCAGCTGATCATGTCTTGGACATAACTCTCAAATTCATGATTTTTCTTCGCCTTTATCCATAGGTGCCTTATGTCAATATTGGTTGAGATAGGTTGAGCTTGTGGTTGCAGAGAAGAAGCTGAAAATGTTCAAATGTTAACGAATGAATCACGACGATGTAACTACTTCGTGTCTTGGACATAAATCGTATTTTTAGGTCACCTGAGTAAACTTAGCAGACCTACTGCTATCTGTTTTCGTCCATTGTCGTGCGACATAATATAGTCGATATATCGTCGATATCGACATTGAATTCGTTCTTGGACCCTGCCCTCCTTGAGCCTGAGGAGTATAGGGCTAAAACCACTAAAATTAATGAAATCTTTAAAAATCTTTTTTTACTCTTAGACAAAGAGCAGTCAAACTGTTTGCATGATTGTATTTAGCATTCAGTCTTCTACCAAAATTGTGGAATTCATGGCCCAAAGGTCAGGGGTTCTAGTGTTAGGGCGGGGCTATATAGATTATATAGTGAAAATGCATTACTTCTTTAAAAATCTTCTTCTCTGCTCCTGGGCATTAAATAAACTAACCAATTACATACATGTAGTTACATGTATGTAGAATAAGGCTGCGCCTTCAAAAACTGTGAATTTTATGGCCCCAATGTCAGGGGTTCTGGTGTAAGAACAGGGCTCTACTAATTATACATGTACGAGGGTCATTCAAAAAGTTCGTAGACTTTTGTCGTAACTTTGTTATTTAACGTCATATTACATCCAAATTTGGTACACATATTTAAACAACTAATTTGAATAATTTAAATTAAAAAAATGGAATATATCTTCATATTCGTACAAATTATCAAGGATTTAGATTCAGTTTGGCTGTATTACTTCGGATGCTATCAGGTACTGTAATATATCGTTTCGTTTAAAACGTATCAGTCTTTAAACATATATGGACTTGATTAAGAAATACAAAAAACCATGACGTTGTAGGAGGTCACGGAGCAGCGAGTAGTAATAAGATTGGTTTTTCCATTCGGGAAACTTCTTTAACAAACTTAAAAAAAATCTGTGTAAACCAAACAATGTATGAAAAATTAGCCGTGTATTTGTATAAAATGGAAAATACAATTTTTGAGTGGTAGTGAGTTTAAATCAAACGATGGATGGTCTGGAAAGAAAGAGGTTATAGTTGAAAATCTTGTAAAAAGAGTTAAGAACGTCATTAAACGTGATGTGCGTTTCACTGCTTCGGAAGTAATAGGATTCCGCAGTAGGCCTAAGGAATTTGAAAACAATGACAATCTAGTTCAAACTATTTGCACAATTGATGGCAAACAAAGTGTTTAGTATTATGGATACGTTTTTATGAATGGAGAAGACGCTACAAACTGTATATGAAATAAAAAAGCAGACTAATTTTTAGAAACTTTCTCGACGTTGTTTTGACGTTACAAAGTTGGTTAATCCTGCTCCGTGGTAACAAAACATGTTGCTTTAAAAATTGGCTAGCATAAGTTCAATTGAATCAAATGGAATGAAATTTCACAGATCGTCAAATTGAATGTTTTTATTTACGAAAATGTGTTGATCTATAATCTTGTAATAATAATGTGACGATGAGGAACATTGTCTACGTATTTTTTGAATGACCCTCGTATAGTGAAAATGCATTAATTCTTTGAAAATCTTTTACTATGCTCCTGAGTATTAAACCAGTGATCTACATGTATGAACATAGTTATAATGAGTAAGGATTCCTCGTCCAAAATTATAAATTTCATGGCCCCTGGGGTTGGGGTTCTGGGGGGTAGGGCGGGGCTCTATTGATTATATAGTGAAAAATTCATTAATTCTTTAAAAATATTCCTCTCTGCTACTGGGTATTAAAAGAACTAACCAAGTTCATAGTAATGTTGAAAAAAGCTGCCTCTTCAAAAATTGTTAATGCATGGCCCCAGGATCAAGGTTCGGGTGTTAAGTTGGGGCTATATTGATTATATAGAGAAAATGCATTACTTCTTAAAATTCTTCTTCTCTGCTCCTGGGTATTAAACCAGTGAACTATGCACATAGTTATAATTGGTACGGCTGCCAGAATTTTGAAATATGTGCTTTCTAGGGTCAGTGGTTCCAGTAGGGTGGAGTCTAGTCAGCCTACAACTGATTATACAGTGGAAATGCTTTTTTATCTCTGTTGCTCTGATCTACCTCTAGGTGTAAAGTAGCCAACGTAAGCAAGCTAAATACATATTTATGATAAGCAATGGTGCCTCTTTCAAAATTGTAAATTTCATGGCCTCTTGTTTAAAACACGAATCAATTGTTGGAAAGTTGTTACATTGTACCCAGGTGACCTAAAAGGTTCCTGGTCTCTTGGTTGTGACAAGACCTTTCTTTAGATACAACCAATTTTGACCTTTTGACAATGAGGTTTTATAATTATGCATAAAAATTTCAAACTTTTACTTTGGCCTTAGTTTTCGGACAGCATGTGCTAGGATAGATATCAAAGTAAAGGCATAATTTAGATTGAGGGTTCATTTGTGTTTGCAAAGTTAGTGTCTAAGAAGAATATGAATATAACGAACAGTATTCAATCTCAAAGTCCATAAAACAATACAAAAAAAGAGTAGAGCATACACGGACCCCCGAAACATCAGAGGTAGGATCAGGTGCCATGGTGGAGTGAGCATCCCCTGCCGACCGGTCACACCCGCCTTGTGCTCATTTTCATGATCGTGAAATAACGGAAAAATTCGTCGTCAATTCACTGTATAAATAATGGATTAACAATTGGTATGAAAAACGTCAGTCAGCATTTGACTGAATGATAAATTGTATTTGCTGACAAGGTCATTGTATCGACCATAGAACTTACGAAATGATGACTTTAAACGAGACTGCTGATATTCTTGTTTCATCAACTTGCTTGTCAATAATATACCTCGTTTTAGATATTGTTCATACGTAGAGCATGCTCTTGCGTATCGAATCAACTGAGATATATATACTCCGTATGCAGGTGATGAAGGTATATTGCTGCATAAGTAAGGGAAGTTGACGATAGAAAAGTAAAAGTCATCACGTTTATCATATAGTTTGGTTGTAAGATTACCATTAGTGTCTTTTTCAAGTAAATTATCCAAGTATGAAACAGAATAGTCAGACTCTGTGGTATCTTTTATATCAAGCTCACCAGGATATATCGTATCGACGTAGGAATGGAAATTACCATTATTAATTGACAATACGTCGTCGATATATCTAAATGTCGAGTTGAAGGCCACAGCAAGTGTTTTCTTCTTTTCATACATAAGATTTTGTATAAATTCTGCTTCATATGAATATAAAAATAAGTCTGCTAATAACGGAGCGCAATTTGTACCCATGGGAATTCCAATAGATTGTTGGTATACCTGGTCTCCAAAAACCACATAGATATAAGAAAATCTCATTTCAGAGGCCTCCCTACAAGTTTATGGTTATCAGAAACATATCGTGCCATTTTTGAAAGAAAACCTTTGATTGATAAAAAACACAAACAAAAATATAATCATAAATTTATCTCCTCGATGAATAAATATTCATTGTGATTCTGCAGGACAAAAAAATATTCAGATATGCACTCAAATATATGTTGGAAAAGAATAAAGTAGTTAACTACAAAAAAAATCCACTCCTTACATTTGAAAGTTTAAAAAAACATATCAGGGGACACAAATATAAGGTTTTATTGTATAAAATGTAGGGGGTCAAATTTCTATAGGGGTCATTTTTCAACATGTTTGAAGTCGTAGAATTACTGGTCTGGAATGTTTTTCTACGGTCGAAAAATGACCCCGTCTGTCGTAGAATACTGCTAATGGGTAATTTTTCTACATAGTAAAATGACCCCCTGGTCAATATTTTACGGGGGTCATTTTTCGTCGTTACACCGATATATTTATCATGAATTGCTACTGTGCTTCATGAAATATGCCGGCGTAAAGACGAATAATGACCCCCATCGAATAATGACCGGTGGTCATTTTTCAACGACAAAAAATGACCCCCTACCCGTAGAAAAAAATCATTTTTTGTAGAAAAAGTGTCATAGGGGTAATTATTTTATATGTTAGTCCTATAGAAAATGAAATTGAAAAAAGATTCTGTTATGTAATAAAATTTCTTTTTAATTTCCTCCTTATGGTGTTTGCTTAAAGAATGATATTCCACTTGTTTTAAGAAATCAAACCATACAACAATCGGGTTTCAATACTCTTAAAGAGAAAAATTAATTTTTTCCTTCATTTTAACTTTTAGCTTGTAAAAGTTTGGCAAATCCTTTTTGACAATGAAAGAGGAGGAAATTTTTAACCCCCCCCCCCAAAAAAAAAATACGTTAAATCAAAACAAAACAAAAATGAAAAGCAAAAATATAAATAAAACTCTATACCTTTCAATAATACTGAAAGAGGCTCTAGATAAAATATTGAAATGAAGTTTACACAAGGTCTATCATATCATAATTTACTTCGCCATGATTAAAGCATACTTTAAATGTTGGTGGGGGTATACTTGAAAGTATTGTGGCAAATTAACAGTTAAAAATTAGTAGAATAGTAGATTATTTTAAGCTTATTCTTAGTCCTTCCTTATGGAAAAATAAAGGTAGGGTAGTTTTTTTGTTGCTTTTGTTGATAATCGACTTCCTCCTAAATAAGTAAGGGGGTGGGCTGGGTATAACACATAAAAATATGCTCTGTAAAGCTATGGGCTAGTGTAAGATACACATTATAATGCAAAAACTATACATGTAGACATAACCTTTAGATTTAGCCAAAGGAGTCCGAAGTTTTTATCGTCAAAAAAAAAAAAAAAAAAAAAAAAAAAAAAAAAAAAAAAAAAAAAAAAAAAAAAAAAAAAAAAAATCCCCCCAAAAGGTAACCCAAATTTTTTAGTTAAGGGTAGAAAATTTTTTTCAGGATTTTTTTTTTTTGACGATAAAAACTTCATATCCTGTTCACACGGAGAGTTTAATTCGAATTAAACGTAAAGTTACTGCGAATAAGCTTCGCTTAGCGTTCATACGGAGAATTTAATGCGAATTAGTTTACTACGCGTTAAATAACTTCGCATTAGCTCCGTGTGAACGCTAAGCGAAGCTTATTCAAATTAAATTTTGACGCATGCGTAAGGCCAGAATTAAGTCACAGGACACGTGTTGGTGGTTATATAAATGTATTTGTGCTAATTTGTGTTGAGGGAAAATATGTTAATCTCTAAATCAATGAATACGTGTAGCCACTACATGATGTATCAAAGGATGGTTCTGCATGCATGACGTGATTTACAAATGAAGTCATAATAGACTTTCTGACGCCTGACTGTAGAAGAAAAAAATTTATTTGCATTAGTTTACTTCGCATTAGCTGTCGTGTGAACGCATTAATTTGATTCGCATTAATTTACTTCGCATTAATTTACTGCGAATTAAACTCGTCGTGTGAACAGGGCATCAGACTCCTGTGATTTAGCACACAGTATTCATTACATTTCTTAATTATCTTAATTCTTGTTTTACTCCACCCTTTTACCCAGTTCTGAGTATATTTTTCAGAGAATTTAATATGAAAATCAGAACAAACATTTTCATTTTTGTAACGTCTTCTTTTTTACTGTATCATGATATGAAAAGTTAACTGAAGACCATTTCTTTTTATGTCCCTGTAATCAAAGATTCGAGGGTATATAGTTTTATCATGTCCGTCTGTTTGTCTGTTTGTCTATCTATCTGGCGGTCTGTTTCTCCGCAAAAACTTTAACCTTGACCATAACTTTTCATTTATTGTAGCTATGCCTTTCATATTCAATATGTGTATATTCCTTGTGACAAGACCTTACTTTGGGTACCACCAAATTTGACCTTTTGACTTTTAACCTTGGAGTTTGTCCCATTTTACAAAATAATGCAAAATTTTTAATATACTTTGGCTATAACTTTAACTGTAGATACTAGTACTCTCATACTTCACAAATGTAATCCTTGTTACATAAAACCTTTCTTAATAGGAAATCATCAACTTTGACCTTTGAGTTTGACCTACCTTTCAAACACTTATCCTTAGCCATTAATTTTGAACAAGTGGTGCTAGCTAGGGCTTTCCTATTTTGCAATTGTATTTCTTGTGAGAAGACCCTACTTTGGGTACCATTATATTTGAATTGCATTTAAGAAAAATTTAATCTTTGCTATGTTGCCATACAGGGGCATAGCTGTTTCAAAAACACATTTTTTATATATAAGAGAAGTTACGGATAACAGATGGATACCCAAAAGCGTAACAGACGGACGTCCCGATCACTATATACCCTCCTGCTTTTCAAGCGGAGGATATAATAATATGTGATACTGCTGATTTTTTCTGTAATTACGATGATTTCCACCATCGAAAAACAATGTTTACCTAACCCTTTAGGCTCGATAAATCTGTACTCCTTTAGATTCTGAATCATTGCACTGACTTTAAAATATAGCTATAATCGTATGTTATGAGATCAACATATCATCAATTAATTCCAAATAAGCTCAGGTGAGCATTTTGGCTAATACATGTATACTTCTTTATCTAATTTTTTTGCCCCCTAAAAATTTCAGCTTTTATCCACAGGGAGTCATTTTTCTACGGGTGTCATTTTTCTTCACGTGGGTTTTGCAAATTTTTAGGGTGGTGACACCTTTTCTACGGGCAAAAGGGTCATTTTTCTACGTCGAATAATGACCGGGGGTCATTTTTCGCTGTCGAAAAATGACCCCCGGTCATTTTTCGATGGGGGTCATTATTCGTCTTTACACCGGCGTGAAGTAGTAGTTCATAACCTCATGAATCTTCAAAAATTAAAATCATTTCTTAATTGAATTGATTTATTTCTTTAAAGTGATTTATATGATCTCTTAGTTAAAATTAAAACAAGAAAATATATATTTTTTAAAATCCAGAAATTGAACAATTATTTAATTTTCTTAGAATAAAATCTTTAATGAGTGTTGTTCATACAAATTAAGTTATGAACAGAATTCTGAAAATAGGTAAATACATTTCATTTGAACCAGGTTGTTTTCAAGTTGCTATTTGACACCAGGTGAGAGAGCAGTACAGGTATGTTGACGGTAAACACAAACGGATCGAGGTGTCATTTAGGGGAAAAGGAGGGGTGGGGGTGCTTGACCGAACAAGAAGTCAGTGTACTGATTAGAGAGGTACATATATAGGTGTCAGTTTTCAATTTAACCCTAACAAAAAATACTATAGTTAACAATAGTTAACTATAGGTATAACTTTGATACTGTGAAAACTTTGGTTTACTATAGTGATCAATTTAACACTTTGAAAAACTTTATGGAAAACTTTGACACTTTGAAAATTTTGGCGAAAAAACTTTGACACTTTGAAAAATTCTATCAAAAACTTCGACACTTTGAGAAACTTTATCAAAAACTTTGACACTTTGATAAACATTGGCGAGAACTTTGACACTTTGAAAAGCTTTTTCGAAAACTATGACACTTTGAAGAACTTTTTCGAAACCTTGACACTTTGAAAAACTTTGGCGAAAACTATGACACTTTGAAAAATTTTATCGAAAACTTTGACACTTTGAGAAACTAACGCGCGGTATTTGAGTAACTAACGCGCGGTATTCAATTTGTCGGAACGGCCAGGTGTGTTATAGGACCGAAGACAGCCAAAAATATGAATTCAATGCTTATATTTACATTCTCTAATTTTCCTTCTTCATAATTGCTTATTTCGTAAATCTTTAATGTGAATTTAGCGCCCTTCAAAACTGACGTGGTTAATAGACGTAAGAGCCGTTTGTGACGTCAGATGACGTTGCAAAGTTAAATAACGCAAACAAAATATTGCGAGGAAAAAAAAGTGACAAATCAATTTTAAACGCACATTTGTAGTATTTTTACGTTAATTTAACAGGATTATAGTTTTTAATTAAATTGAGTCAAAATATTGTACATTTTGGTGTTCATAGATTATAGAAAATGCATATAGTTCCTACTGTGTATTCTAACGCGCGGTGACAAGGATTTGCGTGTGTTATAGAAATTTGAATGTCGTGGATTTCTAATGAATATCGTAAGGAAAAATACATGGAATGTAAATATAATCTTTTTTATGCAAACGCCTATCGTTACACGCACCCTAACAAAAAAATACTATAGTTAACTATAGTTAAAACTTTGACACTTTGATTTACTATACTGATAACTTTGACACTTTGAAAAACTTTGGCGAAAACTTTGACACTTTGAAAAACTTTGGTGAAAACTTTGACACTTTGAACAACTTTGGTGAAAACTTTTACACTTTGAAAAAGTTTTATCGAAATCTTTGAGACTTTAAAAAACTTTATCGAAAACTTTGATACTTTGAAAAACTTTGGCGAAAACTTTGACACTTTGAAAAATTTTATCGAAAACTTTGACACTTTGAGAAACTTAATCGAAAACTTTGACACTTTGATAAACATTGGTGAAAACTTTGACATTTTGAAAAGCTTTTTCGAAAACTTTGACACTTTGATTAACTATACTTAACTATAGTTTTTTTTTAGGGTTGACACTCAGATGAACTATATTTTCTATCTATTTTCATGCCCAAATAGGTAAGTTATTGAAAGTCGTAATGTATTTTCCTGTTTATATTATGTATAGGTTACATCATAGAAGCCGAGTAGTATTGATTATACCGTTTTCATGGGGCGTGGAAATCGAGAGCGCGGAGCGCCCTCGATTTCCACGCCCCATGAAAACGATATAACCAATAGTACGAGGCATTTATGATGTAAGCAACTTGTCGCATGTCTGATGACGTAAATTTCATTGAGAGTGTCAAAATTCAATTAAAAAAAATGTTCAGCGTGTAATGAACTTAAGATTCGTTTCAAGCTAGCTCTCCAACATGTCGGACGTTCTTAGACTCTTTGACTTGGACTTTTTAACTGAGTTGGACAATTTATTTTTGATCCAGGCACTCGACAAATATGAAATCACAGATTCTGAAGCAAATATCAAGGAGTTTAACGATATAAAGTTTGAAGATTTTATGTAACTTTCAAAATGGATTAATCTTTTGAACGACTGTGAACTTTCAACCGAGTTAAATACATGTATTTTAATTTAGTTAAAGGCTAGAAAAAATAGCTTAACATGTTCATTTTTTGTAGATATGAAGTTGTGAAATAAAATAAGTTTTTCTTTCATGGTCGATTTCTGCCTCCTGCAGTGATATGTGAAGGGGCGTGGAAAGTATTATCGCATATGTGATATGGGATATATGATCACAGAAAGATCAAAGAAAATCACCGCAGATATGCGACAATTTTAGATAATCTAATTTCATATAAAATTGATGAAAACTTTTTCAATAGTAAATACCATGGTATAATGAATTTGGTAGAACTTTTTCATGCATTATATTTTATAAGTTTGACTGCTTTTTAGACATAGAAAGGAATTAAGCTAATAAAATAGTGAAAGAATCGGTGTTAAAATTATATGGATCAATGTCTTACGCTTTATGATTCTTGTTATATTAAGACTTTGAATAATTGTTCATATATGCTGATCAGAGGCATAAACAAATTACTAATATTATCAGACAACGAATATAAAAATATTAATATTGCAATTGAAAAAATACATATTATTTACCTGCTTATTATTTATTTATTTATTTTTTGGGTGTGAATACATCCTAACTTCCCGAAAATCTTTGTCTAGTAACTCTGACTTAAAAAAAATCATAATAATATTTGATTTTGAGCAAAGAAAAATTACACATCGATATGTTAAAAAAGACCAGGTATAGATTATTCCATTTTACTAAAATAGTTAAATTTTGATAAACACTGCCCGACAACGATATAATTATTTTATTTTTTTATCTCATAATTAACTAATTAATTTAGTTTGTTATTTATTTCTTCATTATTCTTTTTCTTCTACGCTTTAATATTTCTTTTAATAATGAAAAACTAAGGGATAAAACTTTTTCTTTTTCTTGGTTGAAGTAATTTTATTTTAGTTAACAAAACGAAAAAAGAAAAACTCAGAACACCTCGGCAGTTTCTCCCTATAGTAAAGATATAAAGCGAGGGTTTCCGAATATACACGATAGAACTTGATAAACGATCTATACACGATAAAGGCAAAACGCGATCTTAAATTGAATGCAAATGTATGAAAATTTTCAACAGCCAGTCATGAATAGAAAGTTCTTATAAAACTATAAATTCGCATATTTTCTTGGGGTCATATTTTATTGGCTTGAGGCAAAAAAATCGGTTTGTTGGAGTTTCATAACGTGGATGAACAATTGATTAGCAATGTAAGATTTTACGTTTCATGGTGGACATAAATTCAATGGTCTCTTTATACCTCGGAACGACGAAAATTAACCTCATCAAAATATGATTTGACAGTTAACGTAAATTGCAATATTTATGTAGCACATTCAATTACATTAGAAAGATTTTATGCCTCATCATATGAACATTTACCATAAATTTCTAATTCGCAGAAGGAGAGTGAGGAGTTGTTAATTTCTTTGAGATCGTCAACAGAAAAACTGAATGAATAATACTGGAGTGAAAAATGGGAGAGCTGTTTAAGATACGGTATTTTTATGACAGTTGATGACGAGACGGGTATCTCTTCTTCGCCACTGAGTTGATCTTCTGATGAACAATGTCGACAAATGGTATAATGGAATCTTATTAATGATGTCCCTGTAATAATACATGAGAACAAAAAAAATATAGAAAAAAGGTCATAAGTTGGAGATGTACTCTTACTCGCTGAAAGAACTGTAAAAGATGTTTGTACATAGTTCACATTAAATCAAACTTGACTTTTTAGGAAAGAAAATGTTTGTCTGCCTTCTCCCGTGTAAAACTCATATCATGTTGTTTATTGAAGTTGAACAGATTTTTTTCCTTGGTAAATGTAAATTTCTTTCCAAGGTTTTGAGAATGAAGAAGTGCTACGATTTTTGCATATTAAAGAGAGTTTCAAACTAAAAATTCATCCTATTTCTGTATACTGTAAAATAAAAAAAATAGTGGGGTTAAATTTTCGAGGTTTGCGGAAAAATTATTGGTTTGAAGAGATTTGAATTCGTGGTTGGAAAATGATTAGTAGTAATGCATATGAAATTTTACATTAAGTGGTAATCATGAATTCGTGGGTCGCTCCATACCTCGAAAACAAACCACAATTTAACACCCGCGAAAATTAGTGATTTCACTATATTTCAAATTCTATTGTATTTCTCTGTGATTACGCTTTTAAAGTTGGTTTATTTCTTGATCATTCCACTGGCATGTAAATTTCGCTAAGTCATACGCCAGGAAGTAGCGGGAACTAAGGAGGCCTAATATGCATGTAAATCTCCTGCGGCTTCGACTGTTTGAGGTCATTCGGTGGGGACTTTGAAATTTACATGGGATGCTTTGTGTGATTTAGATATAATAGTCTACAATCAAAATTCAAATTTACAATTTAATTTCACTTCAATAAAAAGGAAATATAAGAAATCACTGTCTAGTTAGTAAGGTATGCGTGCATGTACCAGGGACATAAACGATAGTTGGAAACGGAGGATGATTATTTTCACCTTTACAACCAGAGCCTTTTTGTTGCTAGTTTACCTATAAAAAGTTTTTTTTTCTTTTTAGAAAGTATTTTAACTAGATGAAATGATATCATTAATTATTTGTTTTTTAAATAAAATTTTAAGAAACATGTAAATTTTAGATTATTTGGAATAATTTATGCCCGTTAAGGATATGTGAATCTGAGAAGACTGCCATCAAAATTAAAAAAATGGGTATAAACAGATTGAAGAGAGAAATTCCTTGTTCAAAAACAATAGTTTCTATATATGTACATGAGTTGGTTTCTATGGTAACAGCCCCTGATGATGACCATGTTTTAAAAGATTGGGTCTATTCAGAAAATTACGTTAAAATTAAAGAAAGTCACGAAAACTCATACAGTACCGACCGAACACAACCTAACACCAGAGCGAACCCGGAGCGGACCCCGGGTTCGCTCGGGGTCCGCTTCGGGTTCGCTTTCAGAAATTTTGGGACCGCTCCGGGTGCGCTTTGGGTTCGCTCCGGGTTCGCTCGGGGTCAGCTCTGGGTCCGCTAGAGCGAACCCGGCGTTCGCTTCCTGGGACCGCTTTACGCACTGATGCGTGAAGCGAACCCCGCTTTAATCTCACCGCCAGTAAGCCCCGCCCCTTGTATATTCCGATACAGTAATGGTATTGTGGATCGATCATGGTTGTTTATGTGACGATGCGGACATGTACACTGTACATGTAAACAGTGATATAATGGAGAACACTGATAAATTTTCTAAAATTCAACTGCACATTGGACGTAAATTTACATGTACATGAATAATTGATTTCCTTGATTTCTCGATCCCGAGAAATTCAAACAACTTTAACAGCAGATTATAAGGCATTTATTTTTCTTAAGTTATAACAAGAAAACAAAAAAGAAGAGGAAGAAAAGAGTGTTGAATTGATTTTCAATGTATCGAATGCTGTACAAGTGAAACTGACGAAAGAAATGTAAACTAAAAAACTTTTAAATTCATGCTTTATATGAATTATGATATCGCATCTATAAATTACATATAACCTTTTGTACATCTGATATATTTAGATTTCATTTATAGTAGTTACACACTAAAAGTTCGTAATAAATATTTACCGGACATTTTCTAAAAAAAATGCACTGTATATTAGATCTTCTTCACGGTCAGAATTTTGGAGCGCGTATGATTTTTATCAGTATAAAGAAAAGGGCAAATAATAATTGTTAATACATGTAATTGTTCTCCCGATCCGATAGGAATATATTAATATATACCCCCTATTGCACACACACATTGTCTTTAAAAAATTCTAATTATTTAATTATTTTATTTATGATTTCTCAATTTACGTGTTACATTAAATTATTCAAATTTAACATTAAAATTATTGAACTTCTTAATCTTCTTGGGCATGAAAAAAATGCGTGTATATGAAAATCTTCCTTCTGGATGCACAGATTGAAGATTGAAGCCCTAATGGTATTAACAAATTGAATGACTTCACCAGAATGAACGTGAATTAGACCCAATTCCTGATGATACTTAACAAGATTATTCTTTCAATTTAGTGTAACTCTACAGTTAGTTTGCGTTACCAACTCTCGAACAACCCACATAACTATGTATTGCTTACGCCTTTATTAATTATTTTTTCCCAATAATAAGTCCTAAAACATTTCAAAATTTATAATAGATCATAATTCATATGTTAAAATATCCCTTCTATATTATATTTCTCTGATTATTCTTTGTCAAGTGTAGTTACGCCGTTTTGAGAGAATGAAACAATGTACGATTTACTAAATGTTGTGATTAATTATCGTAATTAATTCGTTCAATTATGTAAATCGCACTTCACCTGAGTATACCCCGATAAACCAGACGTATTTCATAGCGGTCCGGATTTCTTTCTTTAATAGTGTTTATATAAATTTCCCATTCAACATGTAACTATGTAAATATATAGTGTTTAGTAGTAGTGCTAGTTTTTTTTTGGTTTCTCTTTTTCCTTTGTTCTTATGACTTTTTAACTTTTTTCTTTGTCCCGAGGATGGGACAGAGCGTCCCGTAAACAGTTGGTCATTTTTAGTGCTTTATATACATCTTCCTTTACGTGTATTTTATTTTGAAAAAAATAGCTGCAGCAGGCTTATAGGAAACAATTTGAGTACAGTATTTGGAGGACGACTCATAGAAATTTAAGTAAAAGTCATCAGGCTTGATGATTAAAATCAAGTCTAATGATGAGAGTTTACAGTTATGATCTCTCTCTCTCTCGTCTTGATGTTTCCTGTATCTATTTTTATTCAAATATTGGGCACGTTAATATTCCTGAACTGTTAGTATCTTGAGATGATGAAATTTTACAGTAATTGTCGAAGACCAACTATATTTCTTTTCTCCCCTTTTTGTCAGTAAAAATTGTAATATCAATTGATTTCCATTTTTATGCATTGACTGATGTATTCACCCAATTTATTTACCAAAATGGACTATAAATACTGGCATGAAAAACTAAAGAAAATAAAAAAAAAAGTCAATATTCATGTATAATTCTACGTGGAAAATTAAAACATATAATTAATTAATTGCTTTGATAAAAAAAGAAAATATGAAATATATAAATATAAAATACAACTCGGAGAATTAAATAAATATTAAATAATATTTTAATTATCATAATAGATTTACACAGCACATTCACACATTTTGCTTGTACATCTGTATGTACAGTGTTTGGATTAATATCGAATTAAATCAACGTTCAATCTTATATCCCAATCAACAGATCAATATGCTATTTTGATTGGTTGATGCGCTGATTGGTTAATCGCTAATCATGATTGACAGCTCTGTAAAGAAATACCGAACCCGCGTTCGCTCTCTGGGACCGCTACTGAATTTGGGGTTCGCTCTCTGGGTCCGCTTCGGGTTCGCTCGGGGTCCGCTACGGGTTCGTTTTGGGTCCGCTCCGGGTTCGCTCGGGGTCAGCCCTAGCGGACCCCGAGCAAACCCGGAGCGGACCCAGAGAGCGAACCCGGGGTCCGCTCCGGGTTCGCTTTCTGTTAGGTTGTGTCTGGTCAGTACTGTATGGGTTATATGGATGGGTTATATACCTAATATTCTTTTTCAATAGTTATTGGATCCATTAAACACGTGTCGCCTGCGTGGCGCAGTGGTTAGAGCGTCTGTTCTAGAGTGGCGAAGTAAGGAGTCAATCCTTACGTCGCGGGTTCGAATCCCACTGTGGGACGTGGAGACCGGTCCTTCGGATGAGACCGTATAAACCGAGGCCCCGTGTCGCAATAGGTGCTGGCACGAAAAAGATCCCTCACTGCTCAAAGGTCCTAAGTGCCGAGCATAGGACAAAATTTGTAGTCCTCCACCGGCAAGTGGTGGCGTCTCCGTATGAGTGAAAAATTCTCGAGAGGGACGTTAAACAATATACAATCAATCAATCATTAAGCACATAATTACAGTCTGAATTTCATCTGGCCTCACAAAAATTATTGCCTATATTTTCTCAACCTTGACCTTAAGAAATTTTTAAATTCACACTTGTCATAATTAGAAATTTTATTTTTCAATTCCATTTCAAAAAATTGATATATAGCTATGTAAAAGAAGGTGAAAATTGTTATATTTAGGAATTTGAAAAAAGATTGATATCATATGGTAATCTGAATTTCCTCCGGGTTTTTAAAGAAATTGACTCTTAAAACACATTTTTTTTCTAAGATAATGGCTAAAAATCAAGTAAAAAATTATTCAGTTAATTTTAGATATATGATATCTTAAAATTAAAATCATATATTAATGAAAGGAAAATCATGAATAAAATCATAAATAAAAATTAGATATTTTATTATTCATCATCACGGTTTCCTGTTTCCTATCTTTCATTTAAATATTACATGTTTATTCTCCAACTGAATGACAACACTTAATATTAACAAAAAATTCTCAATGAATATTTGTATGTGAATTTTCATTATTTTGTAATAAAGTTGTTATTGATGGGTACTAGTAAGTTAGAATTGAAATCATATTCATGTTAAATCACCCCCTGAATTTTCTCTCCTGTTTTCTTAATAAGCAAACCTATGGATTGTAAAAGAAGTAAAATATTACCCCCATAACAAACTTTTAACCATTGAACGTTGAATAGTGGGAAAAATATCTAAAACGTGTAAAATTACATTATTTTTAGAATCGAATCCCCTAAAGTTACAATCCAAACTTTCTCTGTTAAAACTCAAATTAACACTAAGCATACGAGGGTCGTTCAATAAATAATGCAATATGTCATCTAAAAATATGAAAAAGTACATAATACATATTCTTAATAGTTTCAATCCTTCAAGGCATTCCCTCTTACCCTTTACACATGGATTATGTGTTTGTATCCATGCGCATCAAACCTCAGCATATTCATCTTTAGGGATGCCCCAAAGGCACTGACGAATATCATTTCCCATGACATATTTGACATTGTATACAATCTTTCTTTGATTGATTCCATGTGTTTGGGGAATAAAAATGTCTCGCAATGTCTTAGATCTATCTAATATTACCAATGTAAAAGTTATGTTCGCTTTATTTTCTTCAAAATCTTATTTATTTCTCTATGCTTATATGCTACTGTGTTGTCAGGCACAGGAAAATTACCCTGGTAACCGAAATTTGGACCACCTTTGCAAGAAATCTGCATAGCGTAACTTGGTGCAATTCGACCATAAAAGTAACCATTGTTAGGCCTTCCTTTGGATATATGTGCGTGTTCTAATGGATCTCTCTAAATTCACGAAAACTAATAAAACGTGATTGGAGCACTTGCTTCTCTTTATCGTAATAAAATGACACTTTTTCTTGGATTCTACGTTTTTTCGGTTATAAAAAGTGCACCTATGTTTTGTCTTTTATCAAGCAAGTTTATCAAATCTTCCATTTAAAAAAACATCCTTTTCAAATAGACCTATGCCATATTTACCGCATGTTTTCTCTAAGGCATTTGTAAGAAAATATGGTACCTTTCTGAAAGAAATATAGTTATTTCTTTTTCTTTGTCAATATTCTACAAAATGCTTTGATGATTTATTGATTAGTATCTTAACAATGTCTTTGAATGTCAATTAAGCATTTTCATATATCATGTGGCACATAACATCGATATTTGTTGGTGTCTTCCCAAATTTCAATCAGCCAGATTGATTGCAATATTTAAACTCTCCTTTTTTACTTCTGAGTTATGGTATCCATTTGAAAAGTATACAGCACTGAAGATAATTTGTTTCTACATTTAAAATCATATCTTAAATATGAGTTCTTCGGCGATGTAAGTCAAAAACACAATTTTCACATACTCTGTTATTCTAATGTTCTTGACAGAGATCATTTATAAACAGTTTTCCGCTCAGTGTAGTGACCATGCTTACTTTAAAAGTGAATTTCTTTGCGAAGACAATAGAAAAAAATCATGGGGTTTTCTGTCTTTAGGACCTCTTTAATAGAATTTTTCAACAGTGAAAAATTAAATGATATGCCTCAGTATGATATGTTGTAAGTAGCATTACTTATTGAATGACCCTCGTAGATCTTAAATTTTAGGTCTATGCAATAAGGCTTATGTGCACGTGATTAGAAAAAAAGGCCAGACAATAAAACTTGCATAACAATGACATATATATATAAAGCAGATCTAATTGTTTTCAATTATATTAAAATGTACCTACATTTCAGACACCAGTTAAAAATAACACTATTGTAATAGAGAGCTGTTTGCTCTGAACAAACAGACTTAATTCTTTAAGGACAGATGAGACAAACAAATTTTTTCTTTGAAAAAGATTTAATATCATGTCACAAGTTTAGAAAAGTGGATGCTTCTTAGAATTTTTTCTCCGAAGAACTGGAAAATGAAATAGACTTGAAAAATATTAGTAATATTTCAATAAAAAAAACAAATATAGGGAAATCACATTCAGTAAAGGTTTACAGGTGAAAACAAATTTCAGAATATGTTATCTTGGTGCTTAAAGTGTAATATAAACTTTAGAAAAATATACCAAGCCAGGTAAATTTTAAGAGGAAGATCAAAATGAAAAAAAATAGTAATATCACATAGGCTGATTTTTACCATTTAGCTTTTCCTAATAAAATTCACCTTGCTTGGTATATTTTTCTTAGGTTAAGCTAATATTTTCCAAGTCTTTTTCATATTCCAATTCTTAGGAGAAAAAATTTTAAGAACCATTCACATTTCTAAACCTGTGAGATGATATTAAATCTTTTTCAAAGAAAAAAATTGTTTGTATCATCTGTTCTTAACTATGACCAAAGTTTTTACATGTTCATTCTGTTCTATAAAAGCTAGCTTTCCTGTCATAATAAATACTTTTCTTCTTTTCATTCCCTTTCAACTGCAAGCATTTTGGTGACATGCTTTCTTAAAATATTGATACATTGTAACTGCATGTGTAGGTCTTTTTTGGAAGCAAATATTTCAGTCTTTGGTTTATTTGTTGTTCAACGTCCCTCTCGAGAATTTTTCATTCATATGGAGATAATATCACTTGCTGATGGAGTGCTGCAAATTTTGTCCTTTACCCGGTACTCAGGGACACTAAACAGGGAGGGATCAAACTTAGGGAGGGATTACAACAAAATGTACTGTGACAGGGAACCTCATTTTATACAATCTCATCCGAAGGACCTATCTCCAAGTCTCGCAGTGCTCCGTACTCAGTGACTCTTGGAACACATGCTCTGACTACTGTACCATGCGGGCAAATTCAGTCCTTGGTGACAGTGACAAAACGGTGTTTTAGGCTTGTAAATAAATTTTATTTCAGTTTTAAATTTAATGATGTGTACATTAATATATTTGATAAACAATCATAAAAATAGATAATGCATAAATATATTTTACAAAACTTACTACATTATCGTCTAACATTTAAATAATTTGACAACTTTGCAGTTATTTATGAAAAATGGCTTCTACTAGTCTATTAAAACTTCAAAATATTATATTATTGAACTGTCTAAAAATTTTTTGCAATTAAAATGTAAAGGGAGGATCATTTGATTCTGAAAACAGATTTATGGAATAATCTAACCAAAAAAATGTTAACTAAAATATTTTCTTCTCTACTAGAAAGATTTTCCCCCTGTCTTTTTTAAATGAAAAGGATATAATTAATCTGTCAAAATTTGTCTCTTTTGACCTTGGAGAAAATAATTAATTTAAATGACACCTCAAATTCTGTTCTAATTGAAAGGGAAAAAAATACACAACCCCCATCAGCAGAATCAAATGCATTGACACCCTTCTGTCACTTTTTTTTATTTTGATAAAAAAAAATGTTCTTGAAAAAAATTGTATTTAACTTACCTAGGTTGATGCAATTTGTGTAATTTTTTTTCTAAAAATACAATTACACAGATTAATGCATTCTGTGTAATTTTGTTCGGTAGAATACGCAAAAAGCTAAAATTAATAAAATTCATGCAATAGTAATTTAATTTGATTTTATTTTACTATGAAATTTGTGTTTACTTTTAACTGATTTTATAGCAAATTAATATATTTTCAATAGTACTACAGCATCGACCCATCCTTGGCAGTTCAAATTGCGCGCTAGGTTCATAATTGTCAGGTTCACATATCCTTATTTACCCAACGTGTCCAACTATTTTTGATGCCGTGGCATACTCTGATTACTAGACTGTGATTCATTAAATCGCCTTCTGTTAGTTTAAATGTAAAAAGATTTGTCTAATTAGAAATAAGTTTTAATTAAAAACAATGATTTTATTTTTTTTTTAATTTGAATTTTAAAATAATTTCAAATTGTTTGGGATAATGCGTATATGGATGTTTTGGTTAGTTTTCCAGTAGAAAACAGCTCCTAAACATCATTTACCTTAGTATTATCCTTAATTATATATTGTTTTTGGATCTGCCTTCCCATATATTCTAACTAAATATACATAAAAGTATAGTGACATAGATTGAAGATATATATAAAGTGGCAACTGATTCGTATTGAACTAATTTCTTATTGCTACAAAATTATGATTATCTGAGAGTTTAGAATTTAGAATACAGATTGACCTTTTTGCGGACATCTGTTTACCTGCATGATGATAATTTTAAAAAATACAAAGTTTATATCAATGATAATAAAATAATTAATTTAAAAAAAATCAATACCTTGATTGAGGAAATAAAATCGTATATCTTTAATGTTGTGAATACCATTCGAGATACTCGGGTACATGTCCAAGTAGTATGTCCTTCCAATCCAAAACGAAGTAAAATCAATGCAGCTGGGTTGTGTAGTGGATCCATCAAACAGACGATAGGAAGGTAAAAAGTAACCTAATGGATCGTTGTAAGAAAACCAACTTTTGCTTTGTAAAGCGAAATTTTCATTATCTACAATAAAGCGTAAACAAACAAAATTATAAAAGTTAATGTTGTTAACAAAATTTGTTCCATTGTGAAAATATTTTTAAAAAAATTTAAGAAGTGTTCAATAAAAGAGATGACTTTTTCAGTTTGACAAAATCGCAAGATTGTGCTGTGGTTTAAAAGCAATTTAAATCATAAAGTTTTTTTATGGTTTTATATTTGCATATAAAAAAACCAACTTATAAAAAATTCAATATATATATTTTTTTTTTCGAAAAGGTTGATATACTTAATAAAAAAATGTTGTTAAGAAAATCCATGATAAAGATTCCCAAAATTGAACTCTTTTATGTGTTTTGAATAGGTGTGTATCGTATCACAACTTTGAAATCATGCAAATTAAATAAAAATAAGATGCAATTGAGATGAAATTTGATGTCAGAATTTTTTGATGCAATATTGTAAATATCTATGTTAATATTTCCGTAATGGGGATAAAGATGACGTTATTATACTTTCCCTGTCCATAAATGCGATTAAAGAACTATTTAAAAGATTTTTTTGAACTTGTTGAAGTAAAATTACATTTTCTCAGATAAATGCACATGAAAACACACAAAGCACAATTTGTATATTTAAATATTTTTTTTGCGAAAATCGGGCACGGCTTTACATCGAGACACACAAATTACACACAGGGACACAAAAATTATGTTTTTCAAAATTTGAAATTGTAATTAAAATTTCTAAAAAGTTGTGTTAATTTAAATAAATATCTTTTATGCCTCTTTCATTATCTTTTCAATTTCTTTTTAAACTTTCTTGTCTGAATTTTTGCATATTAATAATGTTTGAAAGTCTTTAGAAGAGGGGCATGACGCTGAATAAAATTTTTATATGTTTACTATTTTTTTTTAATAAATTTTACTATTTTTGGTCTACAAGAATTTTTTTCTCTCCAGAAATAAAAGTATATGTTCGTTTAATATGATTGTATGTAATAAAACATGATCAAAGACTCAGAACTTAATGTACCCCTGGGAGGTGAGCTTTTATAATCTTTGAGAAATAGAAGAAAAACATCAGTTCTCAAGTATTGCATTGTTTGCATTACAAAAACTGTACAATTTACATAAACTTAAAATATATTTATTGCTTTTAATAAAATAATATATATATATATATATATATATATATATATATATATATATATATATATATATATATATATATATATATATATATATATATATATATATATATATATATATATATATATATATATATATATATATATATTTATATATATATATATATTAATCCAAAAATATCACAAAACATTTACTGCAAGCGCCTTCGCCATGTTGGGCTCTTCAGGCAGTTATACAAATGTCAGGTAGGTTACCTTGTAACGTCAAAAGCATAAAGGTCATTGTGACGTCATAAAAGATGTTGGTAGCGTTAAGTTGGCGTAATCGTTAATGTACAAATCTTGCACTAACTTTCACACATTATACAAAGGAAATTTCAAAATATAAAATATATAGTATCATTTGCGATTAAGTTTGGGTTTTAAGAGGTTGATAAAATATTCTTCTTTTGCCAAACGTAAATTTTCGTTTTCATTTGGAAGTTTATAAAAAGGGAAAATCTTAAATATTCCTTTGCCACATTTTGCGAAATGTTTACAACACGGTGTATTACGCACACTAGGGTCTTTAATTTGTTGTTTGTGCACACGAACCCTGGCATTTAATTTTCCCGTTTGTCCAATATAATTTTCTTTACACGTCGGACAGATTGAACAGTAGATGACGTTTTCCGATTAACAGTTCATAGATGAGTTGGTTCGAATTTCCATTCCTGATTTAAGTTGGATTTTATTCCCCTCTTCTAAATATGTACACGTTCCGCGATGGCGTCATAGTTTCAACTGCAGAGATGTGCCTAAATCTGTCGGAACTAGCTTGTTTTGGACGTTCAAATGTTAAAATTTTTTTGCAGGATAAACAAAATACACGATAACTGTCTTGAAATATAAGCAATATTTGAGCTCGGGTGGAAAACGTAAGAGGGCTCAGCAAGCCTCGCCCTCTATCACGTTTTCTTACCCTCGCCCAACTCTCTCTCTCTCTATTAAATTTTAGACAAGAATTGAGCAGTTATTATGAAAAGATAAGAAAATTCAACATAAAACAAGATGTATTTGAGAAACACTATGCGCCCGTCAGCAACAAAGTACGGAAAAAGCTTTTTTTTAGCACTAAGGTCACAGTCAAGGTCACAAGGTCATTGACCTTGGTGTCATTTGGAAGAACCTGATTAGTGGAGTTTGCATACTAAATATGAAGTCTCTATCTTTTATGGTTCAAAAGTTATGGCGAAGGTTAAAGTTTGCAGAAAAAAAGCTATTTTTAGCATATAGGCCACAGTCAAGGTAACAAGGTCATTGACCTTGGTGTCATTTGAAAGAACTTTATTAGTGGAGTATGCATACCAAATATGAAGTCTCTACCTTTCATGGTTCAAAAGTTATGATGAAGGTTAAAGTTCGGGACAAACAAACAAACAATCAAACAACCAGACAGACAGACGGACAGACAGAACAAAAACAATATACACCCTGGATCTATTGATCCGGGCGCATAAAAAATGAACAGCTGGGTCTGCTTTCTGCAGATGGGTTATCAATCTGCAAGATATAAGGTTTTAGTGTGCACTTCGAGTCGAAGTAAGAAGAGCGTTTTATAAATATACACCACCTGTCGAAGATGGAAGGAAGAAGTTAATTTTATTCTAAGAGTGGTTAATTCACGCAAATTTTGAATCATTCGATTGATTTAGCATGTGTGAATTACTCCATTTATATCACAAAATGTCCATTGGAATTCTGCTGTCAGTCAGTGTCTTGTTTACATGTTTTACAGATACAACCTGTACGAAAATTTACGCCCTGACTCCAGGCGGAATTCAGAAGACGGAATCCGCCTATCATCTATAAGGAACTTAATAAGACTATTAGACGGAGTCCGGGTGGAGTCAGGGCGTAATAGGGCTTGAAATATTTAAATGAGTTAAGGCATATTCCGCCTTTCCTAAAATGGATTACCTGCAAGGCGTATTCCGCCTGACCTGCAAGGCGTATTCCACCTGACCTGCAAGGCGTATTCCGCTTTACTTACATTAGGCGTATTCCGCCTAACCTGTAAGGCGTATTCCGCCTAACTTCAGGTAGGCGTATTCCGAGGAGTATTCCATCTCATTGTTAGAGGGATTTTGCATTAATGTTTACATAATCTACATGTACTTATCACAGTGTATCAGATATTGTTGTTTCAGACTTTTACAAACTTAACAATTAAAAAAAAAATTCAATTATACAAATTATATATATATATCATTTATTTTTTAATTCTGTAAAATTCAATGACTACAAAACATGTTTACATTTGAAAATGTTTTGCCTTGCCTTCACATGAAATTAAAAGATAAAAAAAAAATCGTACCAAAACTTGATTTAACAATTAGCTGTTAATTTACAACTGGTTGAATATTTTCACAAAATTCTTTCTGTCTGTAAGGAAATAGTGTGTCATTTTTATTGTTCTCCTTCATAAGTTATCAGTGGTATAACCTAGCTATCTTTTCCATGATTCCAGCTTTCCTTTGCCATTCTTCAAACAACACATGATGAAGTCTGTAAAGAAAATACAAAACTGAGATGAATTTGTCATTTTAAGAAAACTATTCAACATTTTTCAATAAAATGACTCTTTTATGAATTCTATTCTGAATTATAGATCAGCTAGGATGCAAACATTCTTGTGTGATTTTTCTCAACACTAAATCTTACATAATATAAGAATAATAATTCATATATATCAATCAGTTGTCTGATATCTTCATGTATTCTTACCTCTCATAACCTACTGTGGCGGTCAGCCGGTTACGTCCATAGATAAACTGGTTCCCGTTACTCTCCACTACATTTGAATGAAGCACGTGTTATGTTGCATTCCTTTTTCCCATCTTCAGCAAGCTCTCAAAGAAGAACAGAATTGCCCGTTTACTGGTAAGGGTGGATGGACAGTGGCTTCTGGCCTTCATCCTGACTTTCTGTAGTTGCCGCTAATCCTCATTTTACCTTTATCAGCCATAATCGCTGAGGTCGACTTGTACAGCTCGAAGTGCTGAAATGTAGTAACACTGCACTCAGTGCACTGCAGAAAATCCTAATATTTACAATTTCAATATTAAAGAGGTTTTTATCTCTTATTCAATTATTTCATAATTTTCATACATTTGAAAAAGGTACTAACATAAGACCCCTTTCTACAAATATATTTTTAATTAACATGTATAATCAAATGATAATAAATAGCTGCTCATGGAATATGTAGGCCTAACTTATATCATAGAGGGCGGAGCCCTCTCACGGGCCCGAAGGGCCCGTGAGAGCGAAGCTCTCCCTAACTTACCTAACTTATATCATAGAGGGCGGAGCCCTCTCACGGGCCCGAAGGGCCCGTGAGAGCGAAGCTCTCCCTATAGGTAACACGCATGTATATGAAAAATAAAAGAAATCTATTGAAAACTATATGTCATTTTCTATACCTATGGAACTGAGATTTTTGGCGACAATATGGCGTCGTTACAAATGGTGTCGTTTTGATCCACGCGCAAATTCTCGTTGTTGATGAGACTTTCATCAAATTGAAAAACATTTAATCCAAGGATAATGTGAAGTAATCGTTTTTTTACTTAAAATCAAATCCATTAGTAATCAGTCCCTTCCTACTTTCGTTTTAGACGTTTAGATTTATTTATAGTTCGCGCTAACAAATTAAACGGCATTTGATTGGTCAGAATTTCCCTACAGGCGGCGCTGTCGTCTGCACCATTGAGGAGCGGATCTATCTGTGGCCCCTTTCACCAGAATATCCTTATTTATTTGTTAAATAAAATTTACCAATAACGAATGTCTTCAGGATTATAATTGTCAATACATACCAAGCTAGAAATATAGGATTTTTTTAGACATAGTATATTTTTTGAACAGTTATAAAATTTTTTAAAAGTGATAAAATAAAATACCCTGTGAAAAGTCTAACAGGGGACTCAATAAGAGTGTGTGGATTTCTTTTTTTTTCTTTTTTTTAAGGTATCCAAATTGTTAATGAATATCTACTTGTACATGAATAGATTAATATTGGTATTTATAGCAGATGGAAGTCTGGGTCTCATTTTTGTTGTGACTTTTTAAAATTTAATATTTTATTATACGAAGTTTTTCAAATGACAAAATTTCAGTTTCTTATAAAGATCACTATATATCAAAAGAAAAATCTAATACGATCAATTTTTTTTTTTTTGACAATTGGAATTACACATAAAGTCTAAATTAAAGCTTTAAAAAAAGTTAAACAATGTATGATGTACAGTCTGGATAGGTAGTTGTTCAATCTATATACATCTTTCAGTAAATACATGTACGCGTAATTATCCACAAAGTTATATGACTTCAAAGTTATAATAAATGGGTTACCAATGATGTAAAATAAAAACAAATAAATAAAAAAAAAGGTATATCACAACAGGTACATAGTATTAAATGTCCCTGATGATGATCGTGCATCCTTTAGTATGCAAATTTTTTTCTCATAAAAGTTGTGATGCTGTTATATTTTCAACCCTTGTGTGACAGTAACATGTTGGTCAGATGATTAGATTCACCCAAGAAGTAGATCATTTGTCTGTAATATATTTTGGGCCCCAAGTTCATCTTCTGATCTGGTCTTGACAATATTGTTCTTACTTTAGATGACATCATAACCATGTAATGGGAGTAATAACAGATGGGAAATGACTTGAGGTTTGTAGATTTAACCTGTTTATGAATTTATTATTGTTGGATATATTTTGGAACAAGTTTACTGTAATTACGTGTATAACTATTAAAGTTTGAGGTTTCGTTGGACCGAGGCGTCTCACATTTCTTGGGCCCGGTATGTTGAATCCATTATTGGTCCAATGCATGCCCCTCTTTTTTCCTACGAAGTTCTTCGACTTTAACTTAAGTGTTGTGGGTAGACAATTATTCATCTCATGAACTACACTTTTAAAAGGGTGTTTGTGTAACAATTCCACTAACCACTGGTTAAAACAGTGCTTAGACACAAATCATAACAAAATTTCCAACCGTGATTTTAAAACTGGAAGTAAGTGACGGTCGCTAATTTTAAACATGTTAAAGGGAAATCATATTTCCGGAGAACACATTAAAATAAGAAAAGGACATGTTACTTGATAATTGACCAATGAATCAATTTTAAATTAGTTTTTTTCCTATCTTTTATCTCTGTACTTTTTAACAGTTTACTCCTAAAGGGAAACACTCATAATATTGAGAAAATTTGCAGGGGGGGAGGGGGAAGTTGAGGCTACCCTATATTTGGCAATAAGAAATGGCGCCTGAAATTTTATGCGCATTTTTTTAAAGATCTGGGTTAGTAGAGTGTATTGTGAATATATGGGACCACAATGCTATTGGAATTAATTAACAGAGTAATGGTGGAATCAAAATTTTGGCTGTTCATACGAAAAAAAAAAAAGAGAGAGAGAGGGGAGGGGGAACAAAACAAAAAACATGGCTTAAAATTTAACTTACCGTTGTTTTCCACACTTACATATGTATTCCTGTACCGAGCTCCTTCCCGCTGTCCATTTAGCACATGATGTTCACTGCCGAGTATAATTTGCTTTACTTCAAAGCTCAGTAGAATAACACTAAAAGTTCGTTGTCACTCTTATTTTTCCCAAAAACACATAACGAATAAACAATCATCTTCTTAATAATAATTTACAGGCATACATCTTGCCTAAGTTCCTTTTTAACTGAATGAAATATAAAGATTCATCAACCAAATTGACAACAGTCATCACTTTCAAAATCTGCATTCAAACTGACCAGTGCATCCAAAAAGAGGCTCTGCCTGAAAATTCCCGCCCCTGTAGAGGGGGTCAAGCAGGTGCGCATTGGAAACGTATATCTGGTATACAATATGGCAGCAAAAAACTTACTCATCTAGGAAACGCAATATTCAATGTTATATAAAGCATAATACTCGAAGTCAAATAAATTGATTAAAAGTAACATGTTATGTTAGACTTTTTTGTACGAATATCTCCCCCATTAGTGCCTTAAGAAAACAAGGTCATTTAGAGGAATAAAACCTGTGGTCATAATTTAAACTGTTCACAATCCTAAGATTAATGCAGATTCCGTCTAAGAGCTAAGCCGGAAAACGTCTAACGAAAATACGCCTAGGATTTAAGGTGGAATCCACCTAAGATATGAGGCGGAAATCGGTTAAAGCTTAGACGTTTTCCATGTCCGTCTTAGGTACGGCTTGGTCCTCCTAGCACTTAACCGGAATCCGTCTCAGTCCGCCCGGACTCCGGCCGGAAAACGGTTAAGAGTTTCGTATGATTCCTGTACAAAACTGACGAGTGATGTAAGTAATAAGTATTAGGGACTAGCATGCTATGAATTTGATTTAGGGTGAATTCTGGCGACTTCTATTTGATAGATGTCAATATTGTCCCCTGTTATCGCGAAACCGAGGAAATTATGGAATCTGTATTACAAACATTAACTTTGCATGATCATAACTTTTGAATTAGAAGGGAAAGGGTTTTCATATTTCACATGTACATTGTACATTAGTGATTACCTGTGACAAGACCTTTTCCTAGTATACTATAAATTTTGACCCAATGACCTTGAAATTTGACCTACTTTTAGCATTTTTAAAACCTTTTAAATTACTTAAAATCAATTATGAATTTTGCAAGAGAAATTAGATAGAGCTTCCATATTACACATGTCTATTACTTGTGACAAGACTTTTATAAATATATTATGCGTGTTGAGCCTTTGAACTTCGCCGTAACATTTAAACTAAGAACTGCGAACGATAGTATTGTTCTCCCGCCTACCTCCAAGTCAATTTTCAAAAGTTAACATATTCGATAATTTTTTAAATATTTTTTATAGATAATTATATGGATTTTCATAAAACATTACTTATTTTGGAAAACAAAGAGAGATAACTCTAAAATTTTGGTAAAACTTGTGTTTTTCACTATAGAAATGAACGGAAAACGGAAAATATTTTTAAAACATCTTTCCCCCCGTGTCACAAAAATTCCTTTTTACAGGTAATATAGAATGGTATTTCACGAATTCATACCAAAGCTTTTTGTGTGACACGGGGGGGAACATATGTTTATTGACAAAAAACGATAAAAATGCTTATTTTTCACCATTTTCAAAGCGATATACAACTGAAACATTATATTTTATTGAAATATTTATGTTTTATTTATTTGCCTAAAACATAAGAAAAGATATAAGGGACATTTAGTCATATCCAAGACTGTTTCAAAATACAGTGATGATTGAAACTCCGATTTCAATGGAAAATATCGTGTACCCCCCTTTTTTCAAGAGCTGGAATTATGGATAATTTACTGTTTAGCGCTGGTATTAGGACGATTTATCAATTACCATTGAACTGTTCTTTGTAGTAAACAAAGATTTTATGGCCAAATTGCTATTCATATTGAATTAATTGGTTCCAAAATGTAGGCGCGAATCGAGAGTTAGCGTGCGTGTTTCTTTTCAAATATGTTATCCTTAGTATCTAAGTAAGATGTTTCATATCATTCTATGGCTTTTGACACATTGGCCTCCATGTTTGACCTAAATTTCAAGAATTTTAACTTTGCATGGTGATTACTTTGACATATGATTGGTTTTTCATATTTGATACATTATACCATAAATAATGGCATCTCAGTCACTAAGACACAGAGAGCTGGGGACCAATGCATTATTCTTTAATTTTTTTTTTCATTCGATTGCATTTTTTTCATTCTTTTTGTTTAAGGGGGCCGACTATAGTTTTATTGTGTGAAAACTACAATAGCGAAACTCTTCATTTTTATACCATATATAACTTACATTAACTTTAGTGTACATGCAAAGTTTGGGGGAAATCTACCATCCAGGTATTTCTGAGGGACCGTCTCAAAATACAGGTACATTTATTATAGGATTATATAGGAAAATGCCAATTCTTAGCACTTTAAAGCAAATTATACAAATACTACAATAGACATTTTATTCAAACTCTAATATTTGATGCGTAATACTATATTATACAATATATATAAAAAACACAAAATTCTACCGTCTTGTTACCAGAGGGGGCATCTCAAAATGCAAAAAATTTTGCAACTTTTACTATCTTTATAGAGTATTACAAAATATGACGTACACAAAGGATTCACATGAAAACATGATAAAAATATTGGAGATACTCTCAAATATCTATGTTTTAAATTTCAAGAGCGTATGTTTATTACTTTTTCCTTAATAACATTTTATTACCCCTTTCTTTAAGAGCTAAAGATTATCATAACGTCAAAAACACACTGCAACGACGTCAACCTACCTATCAACTGCAAAATCGGTTAAAAAATCAGTTATATCAAATTGTTATTACATTTTTATACCTATAATTTCTTAATTTTGTTTAATTTTAATAATGAAGCAAAAAAAAATTGCATTAAAACAGTAAATACGCTTCATTTTACTATGATGCGCGAAATATTGCGCAATGGAAACTATAGTCGGCCCCCTTAAAAAGGAATCTCCACTTTGTTAACTCTGCTGCAATTCTTGACATTCAGTTTAAGATGATATCTCCAGACTTTACCAGTTTGTAGATCCAAGGGAGTAATTAAAAAAAATAAAGAAAAAAATTAAATGTAGTTTTAAAAATTAGCTAGCAGAAACTTTTCTTATTTATAACATTACGGATCCTAGGGATCCTGGCGCTAGCGTGAGTTCACAATGGGGGATCAGCGTAGGAATACATAATAGTAAAAAAATCTTCTTAAGAACAAAAAAGTTTTATGTAGTTATTTAGGTATTAATTATGGAAGCATCCTAAGGTTGGGTAGATTTATTTTTTTTTCAAATCTTAATTGACTCCCACAAGGATTTTTTACTGCCCCGTGTAGGGCCGAATATGGGCCCCATTCCCAAATGCAAAATTACTCCATTTTTCCCATTTTGCTAACTACGAAGACTACGATTATCAAATAATGTAAAATGATGCATCTTGGGGCTTTCAAACAAATTTATCAAAGTAGGTCACAGTGAATTATTTTTTAATTTTTGCAGACATTTGATTTCATATGGTTTAAACATGTTTAAGAGCATTTTTTTTTTACTTTTAGACCTATGATCTTTAAACTTTGTCAGTTGATGCATCTTTGGTCTTCGGAAAACGACGACCAAAACGTAGGTCACAGTAACCTACTTTTCACAATTTCTGGCTCTACTTAAGTATCTTGAATATTTATAAAATTTATAGTTGATAAAATGTCAATCAAAAAGTAGGTCAAGATGACCTATATTTGACATTTAATGCCTATATTTACATGTAAGTATATCAAGTACTTACTGGCTAAAAATCATCCAAACTTTGTCATGCAGTTGATACATCTTGCGTTTTCGGAAAATGTCAACCAAAAAGTAGGTCATGGTGACCTACTTTTAATATTTTATGGCTATATTTGAGTATCTCGGGTACTTTTTGGCTTAGAATCGTCAAACTTTTTCAGTTGATGCATCTGGGGTCATAGGGTACTTAGAGGCTTCAAATAGAAGTGATATATTTTAAAATTTATCAGAAGAGCAATTTAAGGCCCTTGGGCCTCTTGTATTTTTTTTTTTACAACTAATAAGCGATGTTTAAATGAAATGACTATTGATGAATTTCAAAAATGTATTTGCTTCGGATAATATGTATATGAATATCGATTACTTAAAAAAAAATATGGATGCAACATCGGTCAGCTACATATGGGATAAATCCCATATTTAAATATCGATGGGAGTAAATGTCCTACATATCCTGTTCAATGGGATTTATCCCATATTTTACAATGAATGGGAGAAAATATCCCATTTGATAGTATCCGTGAGATTTATCCCATTCGAACAAATTTGCGGAAGCAAAAATCCTAATTGGAGAAAAAAATCTCATCTGAGATTTTTTCTCCCATGATGATGGGATAGCTGGTGGGACTGGAAATCCCACCAATCTCCCATGGGGTTCTGATATTTAGGACTTCATATCTTTTAAAGTAGAGATATTTACGAGTTCAACATAAGAATATGTGATACTGCTAAGAAATCCCACCACGTGCTATATTTTTTTTGGACATGGCAATTAGAAATGGTAGGAAAAAGTCCGCAATATGTCGTGTCCGGGGTTAAAGGTACTATAATTGGACACAGATTTGAAGTTATTATTTTCTCTTTAATATTACGACTTATATATTTTAATAGCATTTCACACAAAAATTAATTAAAAATCTTAATTCATATGAAATATATTAATATTTTTTATATTTTTTTTCTATATTTTTTGGCGGGTTTGATTGACACATCCTTGCACCTTTACAAATTACTAGTAATTTTATTCTTAATCCTTAGAAAAAGTGGCAATCTCGTTGTGTATAAATGAAAAATATCAATACTATAATCCAGAAAATTGTGAGTAGACATGTTCGAAAGCAAAACAAACACACAATATATTGTCAGTCCGTGCAGTTGTGGTAAGCAGACTGAGACGATTTAGAACGCACCCGGTGAATTCTAAACATAAACAAAAACAGAACTCGTGCCCTGGAGCCCGTTTCACAAAACTATCGTAAGATTTGTCCTAAGATAGATCTTACGATCATCTTTTAAGATCTGACTTATGACAATCATAAGATATGTCACTGCTGTTTCACAAAACTATCTTAAGTATAAGTTATCTTAAGACAAATTCCATTATTCAATATCACAGGGATTTTTTTTTAATATGTTCTCGCGAAGTTTTTCTGTAATTTTCTTCGAAATGTTGAAATAATGTGTGTCTCATATAGTTTCTTTTGCATATATACCCTCAGAAAAAAACAACAACATTTTATTGTATTTTATTCAATGTACTCGTGTGTGTGTGTGTGTGTGTGTGTGTGTGTGTGTGTGTGTGTTGGGATGAGGTCATTAAAATAAATTTTGAATTAATTTCATTACAAAAAATTAATAAATAAAATTTGCTTAAATGTTTCTTGCTCGGGAAATAGTAGTTTCTGACAAAATGCATGTGATTACTTTTAATTAAAACTACTAGTGTATCTGAAGCTTTGCAAATTATGAACGATTTTAACAACGACTCCTCTTGAAACAGCAAATCATGTTCAAAGCTAGTTCATAAAATCAATTCAATACAGGTGTCTTTGAAATGTTACAACTTACTGCAACAATATATCACTGCTAACTGACTAAGAAAAGAAACGAAAAAAAAACATTCCAATCAAAATTTTGCTGTTTCAATACTATCATAAAAAAGCATAAAGAAAGCATGTACATACAGCATCAAATATTAAAGCATATTGAATTGTCATACACATTCCTGTGGTTTAAGAGGATACCTCAGAAATTGAACGACATGTACTTGATTTTTATTTAATTTTGTACGACCGAATAAAATGTTTACTTTGAAATTAAATCACCACAATTAGAGATATAAAAACCATATATATATTGTCTGCCACAAAAGTAATATTTTTTTTTTGGGAGGGGGGTGCAATTTCAGATGGGAGAGTGCACAACCAAAGAAAAATGTCTTGAAATGAATAAAGTGGGAAAACATAAAGTACGTACATTTTAGTTTTTCTATTGTATATTTTTTTTTTGTTCTGACTGGCCTGATATAGGCTATTAGGATTGTTTTATCTCTAAAAACCAATTTCTATAAAAATTCTTTGGTTTTTAGGCAAAATACATACTATCGCAAGTTTCACTTTCGACTTACGACATGTATCTAGTTGTCTTAAGATTATGATACATCTTAAGATTATCGTAAGATATGACAGTTTTGTGAAACGGCTATGGTGCAATCTTACGATAATTTTTGGTCTTAAGACAGATCTTAGTCATAAGATAGTTTTGTGAAACGGGCCCCTGTTTACAAAAACTGTGTACATAATACGAGTGTGCTCGATTTGCTAAACCATGTACGCAACTCTTAGTTCGGAATGACGATACTTGTGAAGGAATTTTGCTTTCTAGCATCTCTACTCTGAATAAAATTATTTTTCTGGATAAAAGTTTTAATATTTCTCATTAATACACAACAAGATTGCCACTTTTCCTAAGGATTAAGAATAAGCTTAAAATTTGTGAAAGTGCAAGCATGTGTCAATCAAACCCGCCGAAAAATTTGAAGTTTTAATAACTTTTAATTGAAATAAGATTTTTAATTAATTTTTCTGTGAAATACTATTAAAATACATAAGTCGTAATATTATAGAGAAAATATTGACTTCAAATCTGTGTCCAAGTACCTTTAAATTTGGCTCTGTTTTATAATGAATAAGCGTAATGAATATAATTTGTTAAAGAAAATGTCCAAAAAGCCCCGGGTTTGAATATTTATGGGGGTGTCCTGTTCATAAGTACCTGTGATAAGAATCTGACAACTAGCCACGCTGAATTTTCTGATATAGTTTATGGTGTAAATCTTTAATTAGCAGATCATACAGCTGTAGGTTGTGCTTTGTCAAAATTTCCGTTGTCGATAGCGTTTTGCATACTAAAAATCCGCTCTCCACAAATATTGCGCAAGATCCCTAGTTACATGACATAAAGCTTTTACTGCATCCGCTGACCACTTCTTAAAATACTGTACGTTTTCATACAGTATATATTACAACTACAGGTAGGTAGAGAGAAGAGCTGAAATAAATACTTATGCTGCAGTTCGGTCCTGTGTATCCTTCTCTACAGACATAGCATGCCCCATTGTTAACGTCACAAACTTTGCAATTCACAGACTTATTACAAGGCAGACATTCCTCACCATAATGGTCAGCTTCACAACCTGTAGAAAACACTTAAATTTATAAAGCAACACTTTTACAGTTAAAATATATATGGTATTGCAATGAAGATTATACAGACAGAAAATGATAATATTGCTGCTTTTTAAGTTGACAATTTCCAAGTAAAAAATTCAACGACAAGGTCTCTAAACTCACCATTTATTTCTATCTCACATAGTTCGAAAGATTTTTTAGAATCAAACGATATACTAAATAAAATGGTTGATCCTGTGCGCTGAATCTCAAAGCCTACTGTTTGTGGAACCTCGTTTCTAAATGAATCAGGTACGTAAAATGGCCAAGCATAATTGTTGTCGTAACATTGAAAATTCGTACTGTTTGTAGCAAAATTTCCTGTAACATAATTTAGTTTTAGTTAATTTGTATTAATTTTTTAGGTACTCACATTTAAGGTTACGAGAGAGTTCTTCAGTCTTGCAATCAAGATTCTTTTTAAAACTATCTTTTATAATTTAAAAAAATGGGGTAAACTTTAAATTGGGAATTCTGTTCCAAAGTAGATACTGTAACAAATTTTATCGTGTGCAAAAAAATATTCGCAATTTCTGTGGCCGACTTTTATTCGAGAAAATTAATCGCTGCGAACCAAGAAAAAAAAAAATTGAAAGTTTCTGTAGAGAATGTTTTCTAGGTCGCAAAAATAATTGTCGCGGATTGATTTCATACTATTGAATTGCGAATAAAAGATGACGCGAATAATATTTGGTTAACAGTAAAGAGATATATACATGTATGTACAATTTTAAAACTTTTATTTTGGTACTGAACTATCAATTGCATACACCTAAAAGTATGAAAATCTGAACATACTATATGTTATTTTGAGACATCAAATAATTACCTTTGAACATGAGTCTTGTCGACTTTATGTTATATGTCGTTTGAAGGTGGATGTAAAAATGAAAGTTTTCCCCACTGAAACGTTCACAGCTTTGAACTCCATCTCCGTTGGTGAGGTTTTCAGTATAGAAGTAAATGTTTCCACCATTGTCAGCACTATGACCAGACACCGTCATTCCAATCGCAACATTATCTAATAAGAACAAAATTATGAGCAATAAAGTATTTTATGTATTCGTATGCTTAAAGGCAAGCTCACCGCACTTGTTTTTGCTAATTTTGTATTAAGTCAAATAAAACACTTTCATAGAGATAAATAATGTCATTTATTAAATGACGGTATAAATGTGAACAATTTAACAAACAAGAAGGGGATCAGATTCATAAGCTTTGATTAGCACTTACGTAAAATATGATAATGTCTGATCCCCCAAAAGTGACTAAAGAAAAGTATCTGTAAGACAAGACAATCAAAACATCATATGAAAAAGTTAGCAAAAAGATGAACATCAAAACAAAATAGGCCACAAGATGTGACATGCAAATAACATTCATGTTAGATGTGACATGCAGATCACATCCGTGCCATTCAAGATGAGCTTCCACACAATATGCGAATATATACCATTATATAAGAAATCAATAATGTACAGGACGACAATAATATCATTTTGCTTCAATTAAAGCTTATAAAAAGTTCCTTCATTGCCAATATGGACAACAGATGTTTATAAATGTTCTATTTTTCTGTCTTTGAGAAGTTGATTACAAATTTGCAACAAAATTTTCCAAAATCAAACTTGCAGCTCATATTTCTTTAATTTTTGCGACACCTTATTTTCGCTAGATAGTCATTGACTCTTTATATGCGAGACATAATTTTCACGAATTGTTAATATTTCTCTATATAATCTCAAGGAATTCTATTATAAGCGAGAATGAAATTTTCGCGAGCATACCGTCTCGCGTAATTGCACGAAAAAAAGTTCTCGCGAATAAAAAAGTGATTTACTAAAAAATCTATTTTTAAAGTGGCACAGTGACGCACAAAGGGGAAAATTGACAAATGTAGAATTTTCGCATGACCTCTGTAAATTTTGTTCAATTCCTTAAAGTATTAGGTTTCAGAAAATTACAGGTTTCAGAACCTAAAAGTTAAATTTTTATGGGGAAAAATAAAACTAAAAATAATTTCTGTCTGCCCCAGAACGAAAATATTGCAAAATACCCTGGTACTTCTTCCTCCCTATTATACGCGTGCGCAGAAAAGTGTTGAATAAGTTTCCATAGTTACCATGGTCTCAGGTATCCTCGAATGAATATAAGTAGACCAAAAAAATTGATGTAATCTTTTTAAAAAGTTGTTAGAACATATTTCTCACCTTTGCATGCTCCAGTTGAATTTTGTTTACAAGTTTGAGCTAAAAATAAGAGTAGCGTGACCTTGACAAATACGAAACAACGAAACGGTAGATACAACCTTTGTTTTTCCGGCACATATATTGTGCAGTCAATTCTTGCAGTTTAATTGTCATATCTTTGTTATATACTCATAATTTTCGTAAGCCTTTCTCTGTATGCTACAGAATCTTAAAATTAAGATATGATTTTGACTCACTGTACCGCTTTAAGGAAAAAATAAAAGTAAATATAATTTTAGTATGGCCCATAACGAAAATATTTGATGCAAACATTTAAAAACGGTGTTAGGAATACTGCTCACCTTTGCATGCTCGAGTTGAATGTTGTTTACAACTTTGAACTTAAAATAAAAATATTTACATTTGCTAATGTCTTTCCTTATATGAAAATATAAATTAAATTGACATTCAATTTTCAATGACATGCAGTTGGGCAAACCGCACGAGATATTAGTAAGTCTTGACTGTGACGTCATATGACGCCGTAGTTACGTAATGTTGCATTTCTATAACAATGTCCAAATAGCGCCTATTTTTCCTTGTAACACAAAGAAAAATAAAATATAAATATAAGAAATAAAATATCATTTTTTTAGAGTTTCATTGGGATGTGACATGAAGTCGGTACATGTACGTGATGAAATCTACTATAACGCCCTTCGGGCGTTATAGAATTTGATCACGTGACCGACTTCATGTCACATCCCAATGAAACTCTAAAAATGATATCTTATTTCTTAAGTGGCGTGACCATGACATACACGAAAACAACGAACGGGAAATACAACCTTAATTTTTTCGACACCTATATTGTGCAGTTTTTTTCTTGCTTTGCAGTGCAGTTTAAAAGCTTCGCTATAACCTCTGAAAATTGGAGGAAAGACAGAGTAAAAATAGAAATTATAATAATTAAGATTTTGCTTTTCCATTCAACGTTTGGTGTTTGGTATCAAATTCTGTTTTAAGTAACATATTTTTTTTTAAAATTATTAAATGTATTTATCCATCTTACCATGATTGTAATTTTCAAATCTGTTTATTTGTTATGATATTTTATTTTTGCGGAAAGATGTTTTATCAGACCTCTTCAAATATTGAGAATTATAAAAATGTATAAATTATTACAATAATGAGAGATATGGAGATAACGAACAATATGCAATATCAAAGTCCATAAATCAGTACAAAATAGGAGCAGAGCAAACACGCACCTCTGAACATCAGAGGTGGGATCTGGTGCCATAGAGGAGTAAGCATCCCCTGCTGACAGGTCACATCCGCCGTGTGCTCCTTGTCATGATCGGGAAAACCAGCGGAAAAATCCATCGACAATTCAGTGTATAAATAATAGACTAACAATTAGTATGATAAACATCAGTCAGCATTTGACTCAATGATAAATTGTATTTGCTGACAAGGTCATTGTATCGACCATAGAACTTACGAAATGATGGCTTTAAGGTACTCCGATCCTCAGGTTCTGAAAGTCAAGCAATGACTAATTGAAAATGCTCACAAAAATGTCTGAATTTTCAAAGTAAGGTGTTTTTTTTTACCCATAATAATTCTTCAAACTTCATCTTTCAAGTTAATCATATTACATAGAGAAAATTAGTAAATATCAAATATATTTTCAGGAATTTCGAATAAAAACACCTGCTATGCATTTTCCTATTTAAATTTGATCAATAACATATTCTAAAAATAAAAATCATAGGTATTCAGTCTTTTGAAGAAATTCCACAAGTTTTATATATTTAATGTACTTTACTTTCTTTTATTTACTTTGATCATTTTATAATGCAAAGTGTATAAAGATTCTCCTGTCATGGCAAAGCTACATAAATCACTTCTAATTTCATATCATCTTACATATAATTGACATTGGTTACAGTGGTTAGATTAAAATGAACATCAGTTTCTTGATATGTGTAATTTTAAAATGCTTTTACGAGGCAAAAATGTCGACTTTTAATTATACCTTTCTGAGAACTTCAAAGAACCTTGAAGCACATTGAGAGGTACGTAATGAACATTGTTGCATGAAAAGATTTAGTTTTCAAGCTTTATTTTGAGACTTTTTTGAATAAACGAGGCCGAGTCTAATTCGTGTGCATGACTTTTGCGCAGCTTTTTAATTTCATGCAGTCACAAGTGCAACAGTACACCTTCCCAAATATTGTAATTTTAATATAAAATTAACATTATCTGTAACGCTTACTTGTCTGAATATGTGATTTTACGACAAAAATATGGAAAAAAACGCTGATTTGCCTCTAACGACGTCACTTTTTTCCGATTTTGTAAGCAATACACGACGCTGAAGAATGACATATGACTCGCTAAGATGTTCGTAGACATTCATGGATATCGACATTTCCTTTTTTCAATACAGCAAATGAAAACAACAATGTTCATAATCAAAACGTATAGACGTCATTTCATTTTCAACTGAAGACTAGATAATGTCGAAAATTTTTTCCTTTTAAAATATTGGGTGATTAGACGCTTTTTATAATTTTTTTTAAATGTGTCCTTAAATATTTCAAAATTTATAATTGATCATAATTCATATGTTTAAATATCCCTGCTATATTATTTTTCTTCGATTATTCTTTACTAAGTAAAGTTACGCCATTTTGAGAGAATGAAACAATGTACGATTTACTGATTGTCGTAATTAATTAGCATAATTAATTCGTTCAATTATGTAAATCGCACTTCACCCGAGTATACCCGATAGACCGGACGCATTTCATAGCGGTCCGGATTTCTTTCTTTATTAGTGTTCTTAAAAATTTCCAATTCATCATGTAATTAAGTATGTAAATATCTAGTGTTTAGTAGTAGTGCTAGTTGTTTTTGTTTCTCTTTTTCCTTTGTTCTTATGACTTTTTAACTTTTTTCTTTGTCCTGAGGAAGGGACAGGGCGTCCCGAAAATTTGACAATTTTTATTGTTCGTGTCGTTGGTCATTTTTAGTGCTTTATATATATATATATATATATATATATATATATATATATATATATATATATATATATATATATATATATATATATATATATATATATATATATATATATATATATATATATATATATATATATATATATATATATATATATATATATATATATATATATATATGTAGTAAATATAAGCAGTAGTTCGGTAGATGAGGAGTTTTATTTCAATCTTGAGTATTTAAAGTATGCATGCTCGCGGTTTCAGCAGACTTACTTTAAATATGTACATCTAAATAGTGTTTTATGGGCGAAATAGGTGATTTTTATTATCCCTTTTCTAAATTTGAAAAGAGAAATCCCCCTTTCAAGACCTTAATTATTTGATTTAAAAAAAGAAACAAATCGGGGATTCTATAGCATTTTACATGAATTTAGCAAATCATTTTGAAAATGTTTGTCGAACTTAAAGCTATAGATAAAAACACTTGTATTATTGAATTTAATTCTTGTCAAGGATTCAGATTTTTTATCTTTGTATGATGTCGATTATGCACGATTATAATAAAAATGGAAACATTATTGCTCAATCTTTCTGTCTAGAAATAAACGTAAGAACTATATATTTTTTCTGTTTAAATATAAACCCAACGAACAGAACATTGCCGAAAAACAACGATTTTCTTCTTTCTAACACTTTAATGTCCGAACATGTGGTGAAGGAATACACAACGTTTTCTCAATATATTTTGAATCTTGAACCCGATCCCAAAGCAATGATAATTTTTACAACCCCCCCCCCCCATAAATCTCAATAACAAAAGAAAAGATGTGAACATGAAATAAATGTTCCTTTAAGGGGGATGTACAGTACCGACCAGACCCAACCTGACACAAAGCAGTCCCAGACCAGTCCCGGGGACTGCTTTCTGGGACTGCTAAAGCAGTCCCACAGCGGTCCCAGAGCAGTCCCACAGCGGTCCCAGAGCAGTCCCAGCAGTCCCAGCGGTCCCAGAGAGCAGTCCCAGCAGTCCCAGAAAGCAGTCCCAGCAGTCCCAGTGGGCGGGGTTTATTAATTTAATGGGCGGAGCTAACTCAGAAATGAGATTTCCAATAAACAATGGAACTATAAAAGGCAGTAGAAATTTATTCTGGGTAGTATGCCAGGAATCCTTACATGTACACGAAGATCATTTATGAACAGAACATGAACGCGCATGAAAAATGAAATAATTATTCATCATATTTATTGGAGGAAGAAGGCTTCACACTTACATGTACATATATGAATTACACTGAATATGAATATTTAATCTCAATTCTGGAGTATATTTAATAATTTCTCTTGTGATTGATACGGGTTCCCATATTTATTTTTTATACAGACAATTAAACGTGAATTAAATATTTTCCACCAGAAAAAGCTTTAGATCTTAATAGATCTTATCATTATATGGCCAATTTAGACTATCGGGATACTATAAAGTTAGCGTTTTCTTAAGCATTGGGGCTTGTAAACATATTCTTTGTTAATTTTGCCAAGTATTATTTTTCAGTCATTATTTTTACTGACATTTCAATTTAATTATCGTTAAAATCTAGTTCTATAAAACTCAGTTTTAAGTGTTTTATTTGTAAATGTTAGAGTGTACATCTGTAAATCACCAGAATGGAAGCTTCAGATTATATTCAAAATTAATTAATCCGGAAAGAAATTTAAACACATTTCATTTATCATTTTTTCGCTTTTAAGAAATAGAAATTAGGGTCATTGTTTACCAGCATGTTCAATGATGTGTAACACTGATACAAATACCCAAATAACATGTATCGATTTTTCTGCCCAAATGCGATTGAAACAGTGGGTGCTGATACCATGATCTTATAAACATTAATCGGCCAGGTAAACACTGTCTAGCAAAACAAAAAAGAAATAAATCAATTCCCGGTATTTTCATTTTTTAAAAATAAATAAAGATACATGTACTCTTTTAAAAACTTGTTTATTAATTAAAAGTTACCAGTAATTCATTAATTCCCCAAATGATTATTCACATGGTTTATGTTATGGGAGAACTGTAGCATAATTTTATTTCATGGTCATTTAAAAAATTGTCAGGTTTTATTTTAGGGTTACACAGAATACTCTTTTCTTACGTGGTCCTTATAAAATGTGAAGCCTTATTTTATAAAAGACATCTTATATCTAACCATGCTAACTGTAATGATTATTTTTAATTAGTACCAATGCAAATTTTGAGTATATATTTAAGTTTAACATTAAATAATTTAAAAAGGCCCACATGTACATGTACCTATTTTTTTTCTCATAAACTTGTAGTTTAATTATTTTTAGGGATAAAAACTTTCTCAAAAATTCCTTATTTATCAACTTTATTTTTTTATAATTTATTCTAAATACACATTAATTTGTGTAAGTATACAGTCCTTGAAAATATCAATTAACTATAATAATCTCTACTCATTAAAAGAATGTAAGAAATCCTTGCTTATTAAACAGTTTAAACTCCTCTCTGCTGCAAGTAAACAAAACAACAATGAGCCTGCAAATTCAGAATACACAAGGGGGCGGAGCTATCATGTCACTCAGAACCTTTTTCACACATGAGTGAACAAAGCAGTCCCAGAAAGCAGTCCCAGGGGCAGCTGGGACTGCTGGGACTGCTTTTCATAGCAGTCCCAGAGCAGTCCCATAGCGGTCCCAGAGCAGTCCCACAGCGGTCCCAGAGCAGTCCCAAAGCAGTCCCGGGGACTGCTTTCTGGGACTGCTTTGGTGTCAGGTTTGGTCTGGTCGGTACTGTACGGCCACCTTTAGTGCAGTGAGAACAAAATGTAAACATTTCTTCAAATGGCTAAAATACATTATATTTTGATCAAATTTTAAGTCTTTATGATAAAGATACAATAAATATGCATAACTGAATGTATGTTGTGCTTATATAATCTATACTTTTGCAGAAAAATGCTTTTGATATGCTCCTTAGAACTGCGCAGCTACAGAATTCAGCAAAGCCTTAAAAAATCCAAAAAAATACGCAAACTGTGCATTAATGTTCTCTCTACAACCATTTGTTGAGAAAATGTCTAAATTTTGCACTTTTAAATGATAATTTCAAGTTCAAAACAATGTATCGTTGTCTTCAAAAAGAGTGTAAAGAACCATGAAAGTAGTTCATGGATAGTAGCACGTGGTCTATTTTTAGCACAAAATAATGTTTTCCAGACCTCTTCTTAATATGGAGGGACATAACAATCTTTAAATGTAGAAGAGAATTACAGTTGCAAAATATTTCAAATAATATGAACACTTTTGAAAAGAGGAAATGTGTTATAGTGTTTCTTGAAGTAATTTATTCTAAATAGTGTACATGTACGTATTGATATAAAAATATCTTAAACTCTTTGATTCAAGTAAATGAGAAATGAGCACCAACAAAGTTAAAAATTAAGAGTTTTTAAGTTTGCCACAGATAACTTATAATATCTATCAAAGGTTAAATTATTACCATTGAAACACAAATAAATTAAACGCATAAAATCGATATGAATGACCTTGTTTAAGTACCTACTAGTACGAGGGGTGATCAAAAAGTTCGCGAACTATCTCTATACATGTGTATCTACAAAACCACAATTCAGTTTAGAAACAAATTTGGTGCACACATAGCCAAACACAAGTTCTATAAATAGCATATGCTGAATAAAGTTTTGCTCACGATGTGAAAATGACGTCATTATGCAGGTACTTGTGACGAAAAATGGTTGTCTCAGTGGAACTCGTTCAAAAACGACTAAAATATTTATGGTATATCTTAAAAATGCCTTTGAAGTAGCGTATAAGGATTTGTTCACAGTTTATTAAGACAAATGACTTCCTATAAATTCAATCAATGATTGGATAGATCGTTTTAGTAAAGGAAGGCAGATGGTTAAATATGATACTTGTTATGTTGCCCCGTGAAAGCAAGTTTGAAAAGGGATATGTTTTTAATTAAGCAATATGCTATCAAAGACCTCCAATTTACACTTTGAAAAATACTCGAATATTTCAACAATTATATAACTATCAAATACCTAAGATATCGTTTACTTTTTGATCTCCCCTCGTATACTCTGTCAAATAAACATTTACAATTTTCATTACAGCGGAGCAACATTTGAAAAGGAATGAAATCATTCAGAGTGGGTTAGAAGATTTAATGAATAAAAAAACTTGTTTCTCTATTTGCCCATTTTGTCAAAATTACAATTTTACAGAGTAAAGAAAAAAAATCAACATAATTAAATATTTTATACCATCTTTAAAATGACGTTTGGTGGTTCTCCAAACTCAGAGAAAAATTATTGGTTCAGTATTTATCAATCTAATTAAAATTAGATGTTAGATCCGCTTGCCTACTCGCTACACAAACATCTAACAACATCCCATTGAGGGTCACATCAGAGGTCAGATTCTATCAACCAATCAAATCGTCGCTGGCAAAATCATTGTATATTGTTGAAGCGAATAAGTTTAGAGCGGTTCCGAATTTGACCTCTGACGTGACCCTCAATGGGATGTTGTTAGATGTTATTGTAGCGAGTAGGCGAGAGCGGATCTAACATCTAATTTTAATTCCTTAAAATTTAGACATATTTGTTAACGGAAGAAAACAAATATCGTGTAATGGGATAAAAAAAAATTGAGGTGGGCCATTTCTAGACAGTATATCGGGAGAGATCGAGGGCAACCAAATATTTTTATAACAAATGGTCTAATGAGGCTAGTACATGTTCCATCACATACTTAGTAATGCAAACT
>PRKT01001525.1:9947-35290 GCA_003671525.1 Saccostrea glomerata
GGGGGGGGGGGGCAGTATTTCCCAAATACGTCTTGCTCTATAATGAAAAGAAACTTGAAAATAAGAAATTTCAATTTTACATTCATGCATGACAGGACCTTATTTCAGCATTAACGTATAGGTTTAACTTCAGTGACCTTAAACATATTCCAATTTTAAGTTTAATAAAGTATATTAACAGAAATGGCAATTAAGTCTACCTGAAGACTTTTACTCTTCAAAATGTTGAGAGTTTGGGAGTAGAAGGATATGGAAATAACGAACAGTATTCAATCTCAAAGTCCATTAAACAAATATACAAAATAAGAGTAGAGCAAACACGGACCTCAGAAACATCAGAGGTGGGATCAGGTGCCATGGAGCTAAACCCTTGGCCATTTCATCGGTTGGCTCCCTCCCCCCCCCCCCCCCCCCCCCCACCCCCCCCCTTCTCATTTAAATCTATGAATTGCCACTGATCTTTCCATTTTTTGTTTTACAAATTCCTTGGAAATAAATTCAAATACAAGACCACAAATACAACAAATATAATTTTTTTATGCTTTGATGGATGCAACTTAGAACCATTATTTAAATGATGCACTGCTATATGCCAGAAACTTCAAATATATTAAAATTTCATAAGATCTGTTATCCCTGACTTAAAGTTCAAATCTGACATATTCTTCAATATACTGATAAAAACGTATTTTACAGTTCATGCACCTCCTTAGCATTTATCATAACTACATTTAACATAAGATATAACACTTTACATAAAAAACGCTACAAATAAAAAAAATCTTCATGCTTATGCTTGACAATATTTAGAATCATTTACACAATTACAAGTGTTAAAAAGACTGATGCATCATTTACATCCTTTTGATTAGCATTGCAGTCAAGTAGCAGAAATGTTCCCAATACACAACCTTAGTTTTTTTTCCTATGAGCATGCAGTCCATATGCAAAGAAGTTTAAATAAATGAGTAACAATGCACAAAAAAAAATCAAAAAAGTAAAATTCAAACATGCCTTATTTGGATTTAAGTGTTTCAACCATACAAAGAAATACTTGTGTCAAACTTGAAATGTATAAACTTCCAGAGATTATTGCAAGACTTCTTTATTCAAATCTTTTTCTGAAGTGGGATCTCTACTGTTGGTGGGGCGACTTTGGGAAAGATGTCATTAATATGACTGTAAGTTTTCTCCACCTTCCGCTCAAAGACTGTCCATCTCCCTTAATTCTTTGAGTAGGTTCTGAAATACCTGAATTAGAAAGCATCTAAAAGTTATTCCTGAGCTAATAATCAAATTAGGGCAGAAATATTCAAATGGGAAATAACTGTTTACCTAGATGCACCATCTTTATGGGTTGCTGTGGGCAAATCAACTGTATAATTGTTGTCCAACGCTGCCAAAATATTCCTGACTCTGTACACTGGGGGTAAGTAAGAAATTCTCTCCGAAGAGAACATGAGAATGTGATTGTTGATGATCTCCAAATTTGCTGTACACGTTTAAAAGAAGATTATGGATCATAAATTTGACCGTTGGCAGTGTATGCAGCTTCTAAAACTTGTTTAAATTTCATAAATTTATACCTAAAATTAAGGTAATAGTGGTTTTTGTAGAGGAATCGTTTGTCTAGGACAATCTTGGTCAGTAGTCAATGCAGAGTGTGCAGGACTTCGTTTCTCAATCCAAGACGTGTCTCTGTCATCATTCAGTTCCTCACGGTTACAAGCGCCTCCCATAGGATAATCCCATTCATCTTCAACATCTAGTAAAATTAAATATCCATGTATTAAATCAGCAAAAGCATAATGTTTTTCCTCTGGATGACAACTCTTTTTAGTGTACCTGATTTATATGTAAAAAAGAATATAAAAGTAAACGTTATGCGATCTGAAATAAAGCTTTCAATTTGCATTTCTGCACAAATGATCCCCAACTGACAATTTCTTGATTAAATGTTGACAAAGTCGTTCCTTTAAAATATATGTCGAATATGTTTTGTTTTAAAATAATTGTATACTAAAACTTCAGAGTGAAATCGAATGAATGACCAAACCTATTTCGAACAAACATAGCTTGTTTCCTTTCATTATCGAGGATTATTCCTTGCACGTCCACCATGTTGCTGGTGATAAACTTGGATTTTTTTGTAAATTTATTGTATCGTTGGCAACTATGTACATAACTGTTGTTGTAACACTGCTTTTTTGACATAAAGTCACTCTCCACATGCCATTTTCGTTCAATTACCTGTTTAATTTACTGAAAGGAAAAAGAAACGCAGGGTAGCATAATTGTCGATAAAAATTTGACCACGTGACCGAAAATTACGAAAATTGGTCAGATGGGAAATTTAGTTACTGTGCATCAAAATCAGTATTCAGAATTACTCAATCGTAGAATTTATGACGTCACGTAGGGAAAACGCTAAAAAGCCCAAAACACGTGCAATTTGATAACGACGTGTTTGTTCACAAATCTTGTTGCATTATTTGATGCAGATGAGGTATCCACTTCCTTTTTCAATATCAAGAGACATTATGAATTTATTGCATTCTGGCACAGTTTACGGAAGTTCGATAGGGTCTTGTTTTCGAATTGCCTAATTAATGAAAAAGGCATTAACGGTTTACTAAGCAGTTTCTTGTAAATTTTCCCCAATAAAACTTTTAAGCCGTTGTCAGAGAAGGTCTGGAGTGAATTTCAATCAATCGTGACGCTGACGTTAACGCGAAACAGAGCCATGTTACGAGCGGGTTATTTATCCTGCCATCTCTTAAATCGCCACCTTACTACCACAAAAACATCCATTTATAGTGTACACGATTATATTCATTACATTCATACGAAATTTGAAAGAAAACAATTCCGCAATTTGGTTTTTTGAGCCAGTGAACTTACTGTTGAATTCCTCTCACTGGCGCATGCGCGCGTCATTTAACTTATTTTTTTGCGTGGTTACCCATGCTAAACCCATGCTAAATATAGCAAGGTTTTAAAAGATAAACACTCTGATGAAATTCCATGCAAAGAAGAAATAAGACTCTGACAGATGCACGAGATGGTCATTGAAGATAATGAAAGATTTCAATTTTCCCTTTTGGGGGGCATCGTCATTTGAGCTTCAATAACTCATGAATAATTACACAAAATCATACGAGAATTTGGTTATATCTTTTTTGAAAGATGATTTTAAAAGTTAGATAGGAAAACTAAAAAGTAATTTAAGAAAAACACATTTAATTCACCTCAAAAGTTTACCCTGCGTTTCTTTTTCCCTTCAGTATATATATTTAATAGTTTATTTTATTTTTTCAACAAAACCATTAAAAACTGCGTACTCCAACTCTTGTTCCCCACTACATTTTGCACCCATTAAATTCAATTTTTATGGCAATTTGGCCGTTAAATCTTTGTATAATACAGAGAACATTTCTATGGTAATTGATAAATCATTTTATTTCCTGCGCTAGATAGTAAATTATTAATTTCAGCTCTCGAAAAAGGGGGTAGACGTTATTTTCTTGTGAAATCATGCTTTCAAGAATCATAATGTTTTGAAATAGTCTTAAATATGATAAAATGTATTTCATATCTTCTCTAACGTTTTACACAAATAAATAAAATATGTATAAATTATTAAAATTCAATTATATAGATGTAAATATTTTATAATTGGTGAAAAATCAGCATTTTTTTCGTTTTTTGTCTACAAACGTATACCCCCCCTGAAACACAAAAAGCTTTGGCATAAATTTTTAGTATGACAGTCCATATTACCTGTACAAAGGATTTTCGTTTCACGGGGGGGATGTTTTAAAAATATTTTCCGTTTTAAATTGATTTTTATAGTGAAAAACTCAAGTTTTACCAAAATTATAGAGTGATGGAGAATTACATTTAGAAACTTTTATTTTTTAATGTCTTTTTGGAAGGCGGATTATCTGGAATCAGAGGTTGTAAAGATTCATCCTTAGTTACATCTGTACATTTCATCTCCTCGTCTTGGACTTTGTCAGTCTGAGTGTTCATGTCACTAGTCGCATTTTCTTATGTTAATACTGCTGTTGGTGTGATTTCCTAGGATTTTTCTGTACTTTTATCATTGTGTAGGGAATTTTGAAGAGACACGAGTCGCATGTAATTATCATATGGTACCAAAATCGATTTCTGCATCACGTCCACCATTTTTTTAAGAAAAAGGTCTAACGATTTTTAGCTCTTCTGAGCCAAAGGCTCAAAGAGCTAATGCTATGGCCATTTGTGCGGTGTGCGTCGTGCGTTAAATTTTTAGAATATGTTTAGAATATGGGCCATAACTCAAGAACCTCTTGGCCAATCAGTACCAAATTTGCCACAGGGTATCCTTGGCCCAAGGGCTACCATTTATACTAAAATAAGGGTTGGGACCCTAAAACAAGGGGAGATAATCAGGAAAACAAAACCAAAAGTACTAGTTGCTAAAAAATCTTCTCCAGAACCGCCAGGCAGATTTTCACCAAACTTACATACAAGGATCAGGATATGTTGAAGATTAAAAATTGTTCAAGGGATGACCCTGGGGCAAAGGGCGTGGCCTCAAGGTCACTTTGAAGTTGACCTAAATTTACAATTAATAAAAATGGTTATATTTTGCTTACTATAGGGGCTAGGGTCATCAAATCTTGTAAGTTGATGCATATTAGGACTTCACATCATGTTAACTCAAAAGTAGGTCACAGTGACCTACTTTTTAAATTTTGCGGGCATTTGTTTTCAAATTGATTTGAAGGCATATTTTGGACACTTTAAGGCCTATGATCATGAAACTTAGTCTGTTGATGCATCTTGGGTCGTTGAACACCGTCAACCTAAAAGTAGGTCACCGTGACCTACTTTTTGAACTTTATGACTTAACCTTTTTAAAAAATTAAATCCCATTATTTCAGGCACTGAAAGGATTAGAATCATCAAATCTTGTAAGTTGCTGCATCTTGGGACCTTATAACATATTTAAGAAAAAGTATGTCACTGTGACCTACTTTTAGAATTTTGCAGGCATATGTTTTCAAATTGTTTAAAAGGCATTTTTTGATTACCTTCAGACCTACAATCATCAAACTTGGTCAGGAGATGCATCTTGGGACTCTGAAAAATGTCGACCAAAATGTAGGTCACGGTGACCTACTTTCGACATTTTATGGCTATATTTAAGTATCTTAGGTATTCATTGGCTTAGAATCATCAAACTTTGTGAGTTGGTGCATCTTGGGTTTTCGGAGAGTGACGACCAAAAATTAGGGCACGGTGACCTACTTTTGACATTTAATGGCTATATTTAAGTATCTCCGGTACTTATTGGCTTAGAATCATCAAACTTTGTCAGTTGATGCATCTTGGGTTTTTGGAGAGTGACAACCAAAAATTATGTCACGGTGACCTAATTTCGACATTTTTGGGCTATATTTAAGTATCTTGGTTATTTATTGGCTTAGAATCATCAAATTTTGTGAGTTGATGCATCTTGGGTTTTCGAAGAGTGACGACCAAAAATTAGGTCATGGTGACCTAATTTTGACATTTATGGCTATATTTAAGTATTTCCTTTACAATTGGCTTAGAATCATCAAACTTTGTCAGTTGATGCATCTCGGGTTTTCGGAGAGTGATGACCAAAAATTAGGTCTCAGTGACCTACTTTTGACATCTTATGGCTATATTTAAGTATCTTTGGTATTTATTGGCTTAGAATAATCAAAACTTTGTGAGTTGATGCATCTTGGGTTTTCGGAGAGTGACGACCAAAATTAGGTCACAGTGACCTACTTTCGACATTTAATGTCTATATTTAAGTATCTTAGGTATTTATTGGCTTAGAATCATCAAACTTAGTCAGCAGATGCATCTTTGGACTCTGAAAAATGTAGACTAAAATGTAGGTCATGGTGACCTACTTTTCAACATTTTATGGCTATATTTAAGTATCTCTGATACTTATTGGCTTAGAATCATCAAACTTTGTCATTTGATGTATCTTGGGTTTTCGGAGAATGACGACCAAAAAGTAGGTTACAGTGACCTACTCTCAACTTTTTATGGCTATATTTAAGTATCTTAGGTATTAATGGCTTAGAATAATCATACTGTGTAAGTTGATGTATTTGGGGTTTTGCCAAGAATGTAGACCAAGAAGTAGTCCTTATTGGCTAAGAATCATCAAACTTTGTCAGGTGGTGCAACTTTGTTCGTAGAATACTTAGGGTTAGAGGCTTCAAATACAAGTGATAGGTTGTACAATTTATCAGAAGAGCGATTCAAGGCCCTTGGGCCTCTTGTTAAATAATGTTATAATAACTTTATCTGTTTTTCGTAAGTACTGAAGTTTCACTTTACGAGACGTTTTCTTATCCCTCAGAACTAGAAGGAAATACTTGTGTTTTTTCAAATTTTTTTTCTCTTTCGGGTTAAGTAAAATCACACTGTGTACGATTGCTATTGTAATCTCAGATTTATAAAATGTTGTTCCATGTCTTCAAAACGAGGTTAGTGTATTCCGTAGCAATACAAATGTTTTAGGGGGTTCCCCTGCTTAGATTTCATCTGAATGAGTAAATAATCGATACACAAATCTGGTCTTCCCACACCCTGTTTGCCCACTAATGCACATACTTGAACACGGCTGAAATGGTATAGACATCTCGTTCATTTTTAGCTCACTCGAGCCGAAGGCTTAAGTGAGCTTTTCTGATCAAAAGAACAAAGTATGGTATTAGCCAAAAAATGCCGGATGTCAGACCTGCTCCGTTCAAAACATTTTAAGAAGCTTAGAATTTTCAGAATCAAATAATATGTAACTTATATACCTGACTTAAATTTATGCATTGGAAAAATAACGCTGAATACAGTACCTTTTATAGCAGAACGTCGAGATTTTACGAAGAATTTTGACGCGACGTCATACATTTAACGTGTACAATAAGCGTAATCTGAAAATTTCAACTGATTCGCTAGGACACAGTTTTCATTGTATATTGAAGAAATTAAGTTGTTGATTCAACAAGCATTCTGAGAGTATTGCATAAGTAATACATGTCCCCTACCGGGCTCCCCTTTTTCTTCAGGATGTCATTTTTTAATGTGCAAAAGTCATGTCCAAGGTTAAACTGAAAGATTTTCAAGTTGTAAATGCCTTAAATCTAATAAAATAATAAACATTAAGACGACAATTCAACTCATTTATCCATCGTCTTTTCCTCGCTTCATATTTTTGTCGACAATCGGAAGCTAGCGCAGTTCGAACCCGATTTTAATAAAGCGATTATGAAAAATATTCAAAATGCCATAATTATGTCAAAAATAAATGAAGCGAAACGAAATTCAAACTTGATCTGTAACTCATTAAGATACACTCACGTACCAAAATTCAGCTCAATATCTGCAAGCGTTTAGAAAAAAAGTGCGGAAAACCAAGATGAAATGAAAAATATTCGAAATGCCATTATTCTGTCAAAAATCAATGAAGGGAAAGGAAATTCAAACTTGATCTGTAACTCATTAAGATACACTCACGTACCAAAATTCAGCTCAATATCTGCAAGCATTTAGAAAAAAAGTGCGGAAAACCAAGTGGGACAGACTGACGGGGACGGACAGACGGACAGACGCAGAGGAAACCTATAGTCCCCTCCGGTTTCACCGGTAGAGGACTAATAATACTTTTCTCGTGGATATTTACTCTCATTTTATTGCAGGTCTCAATAAAAATAGTATCAGCTATTTCTGTTAAATCAATTGAGAAAAAACCTTATACAAATTACTGATGAAAATTATGTACTGAGGGGAAAATTCGAGTGTCCGGGGCTGTCCTTAGTGACAAAAAAGTTCGATTCTCAAAAATACGGTAATTAATGTACACAAACGGTTGAAAAAACTCGAATGACAAGAAAGTTAATATTTACAATTATTACAACAATAGTATGGAAGACTATGATTATTCAATGTACGTATATACAGGAGAATTCCTCCTTTTAATGTTTTTTTTTTTTGCTGAAAAACAAAAGTTTATAAAGATATTAAAACATATTAAAAAGAATGCGAGAAATTTCGATTTTGATTTTAAAAAAGCATCAGCCTAGTAAACTTTTAATCATATTATGGGTACATGAAAACTGATTGTTTTCTGTGATATATTAATTTATACCCTGCTTGGTGACAGAGGAACACTTGAAAATTAAATACCCCGACCCCTCAACTCACCCCTGCCCACCCCCTTCCCTCCATTATTAGTTGAATGAGTTAATATAATTTATAAATGCCTTAATATATATTGGGGTTTTGAAAGAACTGTAAAATTACATTTAAGACTGAAAAATGAATTAGCAGACTGTTGAGTAAATGTTAAATTTTGTTTGGAAGGGGATTGGATTGGGGGGGAGGGGGTATACATAAAAATCTCAACAGACAAATTAAAAAAAACATGTACGTGTACGTCAAAATATATACAAGTACACGTATGAGTACAAGTTTAAGATCTCAAACTCTCTATTTATTCCAAATATATGTATTTACTACAGGTTTCGCATATTTTATTAGGTTTAAAATGTTTAAGTTGTTGGTGACACTTTTTTGTTTTTATTTTTTGGAGAAATTCCTTGCTTGGTAAAGAATGTAGCATTAAAAAAATAGATCACAGCTTCCTTGTATCTTCATTTTTCTGACAATTGAACGTGTTGTATGTATGATTCTCACAGTAAGCGAAAAGAATCTGGAGGGCTAATGTACAATACAATACAGACGAGTATTTCCTTATTTAAAGAATATACTATACATGTTATATATGTATTGTTTAGTCCCTATCCCCAAAAATTTCTTAATTTTAAGGCATTGATGCAATATATAGTGAGCAAGAAAAAAAAAACAACACACACACACACACACACACACACACCCTCACACACACACCAACTATCTGCAATTCCCTTTCCCGGGAAGCACAGGCCTTTCATAAATTGCATGGCCCATGACAACCCCCCCTCCCCCCGCCATAAATAGGTATTTTTCTTTCTGAGAGTGTTAACTAAAACTTTTTATTATAGAAAAAAAAATGAGTTGCGAGCTTTATGTAATTCCTTTGTATGTCCCAATTCACACCATACCGTTTTCTTTCGTACAAAATGCATAATGTTATGAAGTGGTGGCATTTATGATTTATATTACATAAAAACATGTACTAATATTTGGTAAAGATAGTGGAAGTATAAAAAGTAGATATGACTTTTTCTACGTACATGTACATGAACTTCTTGATCACAAATTAAGGAATGTGATTGTGTATGCTATTGAACATTACGGATATACCTGGATTTAGGTTTTGAAATACCCATATCTGTGTACATCAATTCAAAACACTTATTTTATTGCTGACGATTTGCAAAGAGGATTTGCTTTCCTTCGAAACAAAGATTCGCGAGGGTTTGTAAAACTTGTTTTGTTTCATTTGTATGACTCTCTACTAATCCGATAAATAAATGAGAGGAGCCTTTAGCTTGATCAGATAAGTCAAAAGCTGCTGGACGTCGCTAACCATTTTAATTTTTTCAGAATTCCACTAGCATGGGTACAAGTCTTTCTTTCTTTTTTTTTTTTTTTTTTACCAAATTAGCACCCCCCTTTCCAGTTGTTGCAAAAACGCGGATCGAAGCGGAAAATATGATTTCACCTTTCATTAAATCCCTTAAATTACACAAATTTTATCATAAACGGTATATCTTATGCATATTTAATCCCTCTTTATTAAATACAAGTTGGTTTAGTTATGTCCTGTCCCTTATACACGAAAATCGCCGACATAGCAGTGACGTACGGCAAGTATCAAATCAAGATCAAATTTTGTATTTTCTGACTTTGGTAAGAATTTCGCCTGATGACTGACAATAGATTCTTGATGCTTAAGGTAGTCTTTCTTGGTCTCGTCCATCTGTTGAGCATTATACCGTAAAACTGCGTTGTCAATTACCTTACCACACTGTCTGTTAGCTGTATTTAACGATATACTCCTTAAGTCACCAAATGATCTCTCTTCTTGTTCCGGGACTAAGGATCTAAGGCAGAACAGTCTATAAGTTTCAGGACAATGTACTGTTAAACTGTGAAAGTGGCTGCCAAAGAACCTTCTGGTGGTCATCTTCTTCGGTATTCCGATGACAGCTTTTGAGAGGAAGGAGAATTTAAAACAAAGATTGTATAATCGTAGTACTTTCTTTGTTGTTCTCTGCTGGTATTCACTGTAACATATAGATACGATTTCCACCAAAGTCATACAGAGTTCTGAAATTTCTTTGCTGATTTTTTTCTCCATGAATTTGAGATGAGTAAACATGGCTAGCTTGACTGCAAATAGACGGGCATCAGACCCCTTAAGCTGGTTTTTGTCCCCAATCGTTGATGTAGAAAATTGTTCGAATTCTTTCTGTGTTGTTAAGTTCTCAATATGGCAAGGTAGTTCTAAAATTAAATTCTGTACTATGTTGGTTATGTCATGTAGAGGCTCGCAGGGTGGTATCTCGTACAGGTGGAGCAAATCAGTAATATCTTCGTTGGTTGACATAAGGGCAGGTGGTCTCTGGATACCTTGAAGAGTTGTTGTTAATTCTTCCTGCATCTCACTTTTGCTTTTGTTAAGGATATCATGGCCTCTGGCTCTTAATTCTGTTTCAAGGTCTGTCTTTTTTAGATTGGACAATGGGGATGGGTTTGTAACCGAAAATCTTTTCCATAGTTCCCCATCTTTGAAAATTTGCATTCGGTCGTCTAAGGAAGGGTTCTCAATGTTGTAAACATACTCTAAATTTTGATGCTCCTTTGATCTTGCTCCATACAGGCAGCTGTAGTTCCCACCCCATTGATGGCCGGCCTCAAACTGTCTAGCGGGGCCATCCCCACTAAAAACTCTTGGAATATACCTTACTTCCTCATCCTGCATTCTTAAATTTTTGAGGTCTCCAACCCTATCCTGCATGTACGATAGCTTGTCAATATCTGAACTTGAGGATTGTCCTTGTATGTCTATAGGGGGGCGCTCAGGAAACCTTTTCGTGTACTCTTCATTATTAAGGAAATTGGCATTATCATAGATGGTACTGATCATTACGGTGAAGTAGCTATGATTTAATATTTCAGAGTGGTCGTGCCAAATTTTTAGGTGTCTTGTATTCTCCATCTTTTGCCGCTTTTCTTTTGCTTCTGTGTCCGAGTCTGGTTTTTTCTCTCCAAGTTTCTCAAAAATTGTCTGCAGCTGATTTGATGTTAATGCGGCTACTTCAGTATTTCTCTGATAGTCTTGATGGTTGTCCCTCATAGCATTCATTATATTTTTTAAAGGAATCATCCTGCCATACACTGTCATCTCTTTGTCAATAAGTCTACCATTTTCATCTATTTTGTTTGTTTTGTAGATTTTAGAAGCAATTCTCTCTCCAATATACAGTTCCTTTCTTTCTTCTCTCAGTGCTCTAGCAGGTCTGGGGGTGGGTACTGAAACTTTTCGAAAAACTTTTTGCCTTGCTCTGCGAACTCTCTGGAGAAAGTCCCTACCACTAACCCGTTGATTTGTGTTAAATTGGTCACAGTTTACGCCATTTAATTTTGCAAACATCTGTAGAACCTGACCTGCATTATTTGGAATTATCCCTCGTTTGTTTTTCACCTGAAACCTCAATGGCAAGATATCTCCAGATGACTCGAGACCCTGGCGCTAAATTTCTCCTAAATTTCAGAAATTCCTCTCTTTTGAACTGGTAGTTATCTATGTTGCCAATATGCTTCTTGGCCTTCTTCGTCCCTTGTAAATTTTTTTTTGAATTTTCTGTTATTCTCTTTCTTGCTACATTTGGTGTCTCAAAGAAGGTAGATAACCTGTCTCGGTCAGCTTGGCTATAGGATTTTCCAGAAGCAAGAAAATTCTGAATTTCATTTTCGTTGTTTCCTATAAGCTGACTTATAGATTTTGTGCTCTCTCTTGTGATTTTGATTTTTTGTTTTCGTTTTTGTTCACTTGTGTTTTTCTCGATCAGGTTAAATTTTTTTGTTACTGAAGATTTCAAATCTGTGTTGAATTTTTTTTTCATGATAGGTTCTAACACATTAAGGAGTTGTTCTGCTCCATTACTGTTGTTATGAGTCATTTCACTAACAAGTTCATTTGTTTTTTTTAACCAACTGTTCTGTGTTTTCTGTAGCAGAATTGTGTAATACTGAGTAATTGATCATTGAGATTTCACAAGGCACACAGTCGTATACAGTATGCCTCTGTTTGTCTTTGTGAGGAAGGGCATCCCATTGTTGAAGTGAAAATTTTGCTATGAAATCTTTTTTTTCACTACCTTTATTGCTGTTTTTCCAGTACTTGTTTTGTGTAATATAATTTTGAACTCTTGGTAATTGACGTACAAATTTGTCATAGGGCAAATGCATCTTTGGGAATTTGTTCATTACATTATTGTAGAAATGAAATCTAAATGATGCAGATACATTTGATGATTTCTGATTGGTAACAGAATCAAGCAGTGTAGCATCTTTTGAAGACCACCAATTGATACTTTCAGGATCTTTACTGCTACGCCCAATGATGACTTTGGCAAAATTGCAAAAATTCATGATGATGTAATGTTGCTTAAACATTGGCGTCTTATTCCTGACCAAATTTAAACATTTGGCTATTTTACACCAATATTGTCCATTAAGGGGGAATAATGCATGCTTTTCGTTGGGTTATAACATTTTGTTTGTCTTTTGTTCATATATTGAGTCCTGATTCTTAATGAATTGGTTTTAAAAAATTTTGGTTGGTTGGTAACTAATTACACATTGACGTTTGTTCTTTGTTTGAAGTAAAGCATTTTTGTTGTTGTTTTGTTTAGCTTCTTTTTGTAGAATACTGAAGCTTATTTCCTGAGTGAATTAAAATTCCTGTTGGTTACTATTAGTTGAATTGATGAAGTTTGATTCCTAAATATTAAATGGCTGCTACTGAATCAATATGTTGTACTCGCAGACTTTTTTTTTTATGAATAATGCTTGTTGTTATTCAAGGTCAATGTTGTTGTCAGCCATATTATAAAATAATCTCTAAATTAAAATTTTATTTAAAAAAAATTAAAATGAAATTTTAAAAAAATTTAAAACTTAAAAAGAATATTTTTTTATTACTTAGTTCATGATGATTATTATTTTTTTTTTAATTTGGTAGCTGTTTTATTTTTTCATAATTTTTATCAAATGAATTTATAACTTGTTTTGGACTTTAAAATTGATTGAAAGTTTTAATGTTGAATATTTTACTTACTTGAAAGCAACTTTGATATTGTTTAATGTTTATTTTACATTCTATAATGTTCAAATGCTTTTGCTTTGAGATTTTTTAAGGACACAATATGTGTAGAATTTTTCATCACTGAACTAAAAATAAAATACAGTGTATGCTGAAATATTATTTTTGTGTGTGTATTTCTTTGTCTGAATTATATATATATATATATATTTACAATTAATTATTTATTCAAATGCCTTATTGTTGCTCATCAGCCTGCTGGATGCGCTAGGTTTATGCAGTGCCAGGGCCTCTATATTGAGAGAAAGAGGCATAGATCCCCTCTATAAATGTTGCAAATATTAAAATGAAATATATAATTCATTATAATTACTACTATGCACAGAAAATATGGGACACAGTCTTGGTTGTGCCGTATGGTTTGTAAAACAAATTCGTTTTCCATGGGCCTGTGATGCATGTTTGAAGTAGTATTATTAACCCTTCATGATGTTGAAAACAACCAAATTGAACAAAAAATAATAAAAACACTTTCTAAAATCTCAAAAAAGATTTATTTGATAAACAAGTACGAATATCCAAGGAAGTACGCCATGAACGCATATTCAACGTTTTCAAATTTACCGCGCCTCTCAAGATTGACACAGGGATTATCTGCCCTTGATCCTGATCATCAGTGCGTTTTAATTTCAGTTCGGCTACATGAAAAATAAACACTGCTGTCGAAAACGTAAAAGTTCAAGGATATCCCGTCATTTTTTAGGGTTGAGGCTTCATTAATATTTTATCTGAACATTATTGTGTTTGAAAAGTGCTGGGAGCAAGTTGTGTCTTGAAAATAAGTACCGTTTCTTGACCCAGATGAAGGTTGGTATGCGTGAATTCACTAAATCTTGACTATTCAATGCAAAAATTCGGTATGTTACGGGACGTGTTATATTTGCTCCCAGCACTTTTCAGATTAAGAAACTTATTTTCTTTGAGAATATATGAACATCAATTTACAATATGGTCAGTATATCCTTGAACTTTTGCGACTAATACAGTAGTAGTAAGGGGTATAGTCTGGGGTCTATATGGGGTCACTGACGTCATGGGTCCGTCTGGGGTCACCCATCCCATGAAAGCCGTCTGAGGTCGATGACGTCACGACCCATCCCATAAAACCGTCTGGGGTCACCCATCTGATAAAACCGTTTGGGGTCACCCATCACACAAAGCCGTTTGGGGTCACCCTTCCCATCAAACAGCCGTCTGGGGTCACCCCTCCGTTTTTCCCACGATCAAATTCTTGGTTTTTCCACTAGGGGATTGTCTCAGACACACCCTATAAATTCCTTATGTTTATTATATAAACTCCAAGTTTCATTTAGATTTTTATTCTGCAAAGAGGAAACACTTTAATTTATACAAAGACAGTACTTGTATTAGTAAGTATACTTTGCTTAATTCTTGTTACCCAACATGCAGTTTCTTTTCTTTCTTGTTACCCAAATAATTTCCCCTTTTCAAGAATTACACTTTCATTTTTTTAAAATATTTTATTAGCATGATTTTTAATATTTTATAAATATTTATAAATATAAGAACAAAGGAATATTAATGAGAACCTTCAATAGACCTACATTTAACAAACAAAGGCTTCATAATAGTTAACTCAAATAAAACCTAACTTTTTAAACATTTGAAATTATTTTAAACATTTCAAATAATCCTGCATATAATTAACAATCATTGAAGTTTGTAACAAGTCCACTCTCACTGAATCACTTACTTTCTTAAACATTTGAAATTATTTTAAACATTACAAATAATCCTACATATAATTAACAATCATTGAAGTTTGATAATTAAGTTCAGTCTAACTGAAACAACTACTTTTTTAAACATTTGCAATTATTTTAAACATTTCAAATAATCCTGCATATAATTAACAATCATTGAAGTTTGTAACAAGTCCACTCTCACTGAATCAATGAGTTCAGAAAGGGCGCTTAACTCCTCCTTAAGAGGATACTGCCTCGACGTTTGCGAAGATGGGACTGCTGGTAGCACTGGTGTTTTTCTAGCTGTCGGTGTTAGGGTATGGTCAGGAGTCGGAAGGTTAAGTATCGAGTTAAATTCTGTTGGTGTAGATGACAGGTTAAGGGACGATGCGGGACTGGATGGAACACATATAGGCGAAGACGGGCTATATCCCAACGCAAACTCTGATTTGATTGGTGGTGTAGGACATGGGTTATATCCATACGCAAAGTCGGGTGCCTGGGGGTCGAGCTCAGCTTTAATTGGTGGTGGTGAGGGACAAGGTGGGCTATAGCCTATCGCAAACGTTCTTCTCTCTAGCGCTTCATATTTAGAAGGATTATCCTTCCTGTAATAATGAACATATTTAAAATGAAAAATTTGTGAATCGATGTAAAATTAGAATATCTGGAAAATTCTTTTTAAATGCTATACTCCATCTGATTTTAATATATACACATGTAAACTATATGATACATAATTCTTTAAAAATTACTTCCAATTCTAAAGTAATCGTAAAAATTGTTTATGTTCCAACAAAATACTTACCGAAATTTCTTTAAAGTCTGGTCTTCTTCATCTCTTTGCTGGGTGTATGACGGAATACTCTTACCCAATTTTCTAAAAAAAAAAAAAAATAATAATAATAAAATAATAATAATAATTAAAAAAGTCAGGGAGGTAGAAAAGAAGGGGAGGTTACTCTTTTGTGAAGGCATTCTGCTTTTAAATTAAAAAATTCTCACACACTTAAAAAAAAATTAGTTAATAACTTTTATTGACACTAATGATACGCATTTAAGAAACATTCACCTTCGTGTTAAAATAAGTGAGTCTTCCGTCTCACTGATTTTCCTTTTGACACCACCAGATGGAACGTTATCAAACACGTAGGGGTCTTTAGGAGAATTTCTGTAGAATAAAATGTTTTTTTTCACAAAATATTGTAAAATTTCACATTTTTTGGGGATATACAAACTTTAAATAAAATATTTTAAAGTCAATTTTCACAAAATATTGTAAAAATTTCACATTTTTGGGGATATACAAACTTTAAATAAAATATTTTAGAGTCAATTTACCCTGATTCAAAGACCCCCACATAGGACTCCTCTCCAAGCCTAATCCATTCTTCCTCAAAGTCTCCAAAGGATCTTGAGGGGGAAGATGTACGTGTGTTAGATTCCCTGGAGAGACAGAATTTTACATTACTGTCCAAGAAAGATAACCCCAGATTACACATACATGTGTATTCAAAATTTTGACTTAATAACACCGTTCACTGAAAAGTGCTAATGTCTTCCTATAGTTTATAGTTTATAAGTAGGAATTTTAATTAACTTTTTTTTCCTCTTCAGGCTAAAAATACCTTTTAGTAAATAATTGAATAAAATTAATTGATTAAAAGTACTGAATTTGGGGAAAAAATCTAATTTTTTTCAATAAGATTCTATCTCCCTCCAAAATATGAGAGACTGGATTAATTTAATTGTTAAAGAAACAAAATTTGAAATATAACCTTAAGTACTCACTGAAACTTGAAAAATTCTTCAGCCATGGTTGAGATTGTGAACTTGAGCTCTTTTTTCTCAATGATTTTTGCTAAATTTACACCCTCTTTATATACCCCAAGGGTGGAAAGGATTGGTCCATGCTACTAAGGAATATTTTTTGGGGGGATATTCTAAATGTGTGGGTTGGAGATGGGTTGGGTGTGAGAGTTAAAGAACCGGGTCGGGCACGTGTTTCTGTTATCAATGTCGCAATTACCTTTTTTAAAAAGTCCGCGATCATATCGTGCACCTGCGCTTAAAATATTTCCGGAACGAAATGTGATAAAACATGATGATGAAATACTCATAGAAGATTGCTAAATATTTTCTAGTACATTGTATATTTATTCATTTATCAATTATAATGATGTAGTTTTACAATGGCTACCCCCAAACCACTCATGCACACACATGTAATAAATTTGCTCAAAGGAACACATAAGAAAAATGCTCACTTAATCATTTAATCCTGCAATTATTTTTTTTTATTTATGCCTCTTGTGACAAAACTTAGGTATAAAAATTGTACAGTATCTACAATGACAAAGTATAACCAGAAGTCTCTGTCGAGACTGAAGCTCTACTGGTTTGTACTTATTATATAGCAAAGGAAGAGAAAAGTACTTAAGCAGTTGGGAATTGAAACTTTACAAAAGCAATAAATAGGATAATGATCCTTGATTAAGTCTCATTATGTTCTTAGTGTATTGCTGGCACGGCTCTCATTTCCCATCTTCACAAATGCCACTCTCCAATTCTTCTTGCATTGCATTTCTGCAAAACACATACAACAAACATAATAATGAGGCCCAAGGATTATGAAACAGACTTAAACTTAAGTCTAATTTTCAGACACCTGAAAAATGTTTATATTTATGAATGCCCCACTGAGTTTATATTAGTAATGCAACATGAAAATTTGTGTATTACTATTAGTGTATAAAGTTTTATGAAAATATCTTCAGTTTCTTTAAATTAAAATCATAAAAATTGGATATAAATGATATATTTTCACTTAATAATGGAGAAGTACATGCTTTCTTTAAAACTAATCAATACAAATTAAAGCGAAGGAAGGTAAAGTTCACAGTGCATGGTCAAAAGTTTTGATGTAGTTGAATAGCTCCCAATAATATGTATCAGCAAAAATAAATTGAATGGTTTATCTAAAACTGTTCTATATGCTTATCTAAGAAAAGAGAGGTCAAGGTCAAAGGAAATATCAATGAATGTTGATGCATTTGAGTTACTTACATCATTAAAAATTCAGCATATGAAGTTTGATTACACAATCTTCAATGCTATCTTTAAAACTAACCTTATCACTAATTTAGGTAAATTGAGGTCAAGGTCAAAGGAAAGGTCAAGGTAAAAAATGTTGAAGCATGAATAGCTTACATAAGTGTGTAGTAACATATGATGTTTGATCACATTATCTTGAATGTCATCTTTAAATCTGAGCTACACACTAATTTAAGAAATTTTTAAAGTGAGGTCAAGGTCAAAGGAAAGATCAAGGTAAGAAAATGATGCAGTTGCATCAATCACATCATCTCGGGTCTTTCCATCAGAGGTCGGAAAAACAAACTCGAATGTATTAACATCACCAGATGTTAAAAATTCATACATTTCCTGTTTTTCAAATATAGATGGAGTTACAAGTCCCTTCTATAGTATATTTGAAGTAATATCATAACATTGAATAAAGTTAAACTCCATATTCCACAGATAAAAGGTCCCCATGCTTTTATTTCAAAGATCGTGAAAAGGGAGGGTTGTCATGGCATATACCATATACATTCGAGGTTGTTTTTCCGCTAGTCGGAAAGGCCTGAGAAGTTGCGATTGGCAGTTGCATACCTCTCAACAATATTGCTCAGCGTATGAAGTTCAATAAAAGTATCTTGAATAATTTCTTTGAAATGAGCTCAGCACAGGTGTGAAGGAAGAACAGATGGAAGGACAGAAGACAGACAAACACTATATGCCCAGGCCAAATTTATGGCGAGGTATAAATTAGGGTATTTTCATGATCTTCGATTTGAAAGCATATGAAAAGTAATCCTGATACCCATATTAAATTCAATATTATTTTAAAGAAGAGGCCATGAACTAACAAATTACCGTTTTTCTGAGAGATGGTAGGCAATTTGGATACATTTACTTTGTCGAATACGAAAAAAATAATCCCATATTCATATAACTTTTTTTTTTATTTTTTTATTTTTAAATGAAATAGGCAGTTTAAAATAAAGTTTTTTATCATGTTTACCTACAGATTATGCCCTGAATGACCTTATTTGACCAAGCATAACTTTTAAAGCATCAGTAAAGAAATTTATTTCTCAAATTTGATAAAATCTGTAGGCATTATCATTTACTAGATCTTGACTTTAAGATGTTTCATCAATCTAATTAAAATTAGATCTAACAACATCCCATTTATGGTCACTTCAGAGCGACTTATCGATTACGAATAAACACAAAACTATTGGGCAGTCACACTCATTAGTTTATTTTTTGATACTGTCTTGCACTGAATTCAAGTAATTTTGCTGTAAATTTAATGTAAAGTCCACCAGTATGGCATCTTTATTTGAATTCAATATTGCAAAAAAGCACAAACTATACAAAATATTCTGCACATTCGTACATAGCACAGATTTTGCAATGCACATTTTGTTTACTACGATACTTATAGGACAATCAGGTTCTGCAGTAAAAAGAGGAAGCCTATCGGCTAATCAAAAGGTCGCTCTGACATGACCCCCGGAATGGGATGTTGTTAGATGTTTGAGAAGTGATAGCGGATTCGGCATATCTAATTTTAATTAGATCAGATGCTTCATGATCCCAGGACAATCACATGCTCTCACCTACTACTTGTTGATGAAGCTAAATAATACATGAAAATTCACAAAAGGTTTCTTTCAACAACACTTGGTCATTTATCACCGAGCTAAAATCTCCTCTAAATATATTGAACCTTAACATGGAAGTTGCTCTCTCAAACAAGATGTGTTTGTGAAACACTATGCGCCCGGCGGCAACAAAGTTCAAAAAATCTATTTTTAGCATATAGGTCACAGTCAAGGTCACAAGGTCATTGCCCATGGTGTCATTTGAAAGAACTTAATCGGTGGAGTATGCATACTAAACATGAAGTCCCTATCTCCTATGGTTCAAAAGTTATGGCAAAAAGTGTAAAAAGCTATTTTTAGCATATAGGTCACAGTCAAGGTCACAAGATGATTGACCTTGCTGTCGTTTCAAAGGACTTTATCGGTGGAGTATGCATACCAAATATGAAGTCCCTATCTCTTAGGTTCAAAAGCTAAGACAAACAGTGGAAAAATCTATTTTTAGCATATAGGTCACAGTCAAGGTCACAAGGTCATTGACCATGGTGTCATTTGAAAGAACTTAATCGGTGGAGTATGCATACCAAATATGAAGTCCCTATCTCCTATGGTTCAAAAGTTATGGCAAAAAGTGTAAAAAGCTATTTTTAGCATATAGGTCACAGTCAAGGTCACAAGATGATTGACCTTGCCGTCGTTTGAAAGGACTTTATCGGTGAAGTATGCATACAAAATATGAAGTCCCTATCTCCTATGGTTCAAAAGTTATGACAAACAGTGGAAAAAGCTATTTTTAGCGTAAAGGTCACAGTCAAGGTCACAAGGTCATAGACCTTGATGTCATTTGAATGGACCCTATTAGTGGAGTATGCATACCAAATATGAAGTCTCTATCTCTTATTGTTCAAAAGTTATGGCGAAGGTTAAAGTTGACAAAAGACAAACAGATAAACAGACAAACAGACAGGACAAAAACAATATACGCCCGGGATCTATCTATCCGGGCACATAAAAATGCATTTTTAAGAACACTTTTAAATCAGTTAATCATATATTTCAAAGCTCACCTCGTCAAATGTTAAGGAAAGGCAAATCTTAAAACTTTGTTTTTGGTTAGTGTGCATCCCAAAATCAATATCCATGCACGTTTAATTTGAGTAGGACTTATAGTTACTGGGAAATGGACCAGCACCAAAACTTTAACCTGCTCAATTATCTGGAAAATGTAAGTAAAAACCAGCATCCAAAGCAGAATGAATAATGTACATTCCTGGTTGCAAATGCTCATTGTACTAGGGACTCAACCTTTTTTTTCTTTTACCAAATAGCTCACTTAACACTCACTAATAATGTACCTGTAAAACTCAAAGTCAATAATAATTCAATTCATTTGCATCTGCAAATGCAGATATGCTTCAGTTTGTGAATGATAACATGTTACTTAGACTTGAATTTTGTTTCTTGATTGTTTCACTGGAAGCTATTATAAAGAACATTGAAAGCTTATCAGTTAAAAATTCAAGACATGCATGCATACATGTACATGCTGCGCCGTTTTTTTAACCTTTAATATTTTATAGCCACACACATTTACCTATATTATAATTAACTCTTTATTGAAGACTGAAAAGTTTACTAGATTAATAGCCAATCAAGGGAAATAAGAGGTCTGAGATATCACTCCACACTAAATACATCTTTATCATCTTGTCCTTACCCGAGTTACATGCTTAACAACTGAGCATCTCTTGATATACATGAAAACTGAAGGATTTTTAACTTTAATTTTGTACTAATATGTAACATTTGCCATTTATTATTATGCCATTATTCTATAATGCATGTACATTTTCATTTTTTAGTGAAAGCAACTTTGGTATGTTTCAAGTTTTGTTTAAATTTCAATTTTCATCAGCAGCAACTCTGTTCCTGGGCCCCCACTCACATGCAAGAGCATTTATTTGTCAAGGCCATTTTTAGACTAAACAACCTGGATAATGGCAGGTCTTAGGGATTTTAATTCAAAAATTGAGTTCGTTATTCTTTTCTCTTTCATAGTTTTCAAAAATATCTTCTCTGTCTGACAACTCAACTACCCCGGTACATTCTTATAATAATACAAATATTATAGAATAGTTTCTTTATTCACTCAAAATCTTTAAGAATATAAAGAACACCATTTTTTCTTGGTGCATGATTACAAACATAGCAACTTTTTTCCTTTCGCATGACCTCAATTTTTTAGGGAAAAGAAACAGTATTTTGAAAAAAAAAAAAAACTTAAGAGAAATAATATTTCTGAATTGCACAGCTGTGTGTGTTTTTTACGATAGTAAATTACGGGAAATATACAAATGTAGGATCGCCATAACAATATTTTCTTCCAGCAGGTACATGTTAATTCAAAATAGAAATCAATTTGTCACTGTCAAAAATTTACAAACAATAAATTAAAATAAAGTAACTGCATTGATCCTCCTTTAAAAATGTTGTTTTGTATTTGGGAAAGTCAAAATTGTAGTTCACTTGCCTGAAGTAAGGAAGTACAGTGACTGTCACTTAATTCTTTTGGAGATAATTCGAACTAAACATTTCAGTAAGTAAATAAAGCTATGTAGGTAATTTAAGCTGCATAGTTATTAGTGATAGTACCACCAGACCTGATTTCAAACACAAACAAAACCACTAACACAACTTTATAACCTAATTGTTGATATAAGTGATGTAATTTCAAGTTAATTTTCATGGTGTCTATTTTGAAATCATCACGCTTCGTGCATTTTTTTTTTACTGTAAACAAGGAAGTACAGACTGTAACTCTTTTAAAGATAATTCGAACTAAACATTTCATCATATTTCGTGTTGAGTGGTTAGGTATAATTTCCATGATATATATATATAAAAACAGCATACTGAACACCAAAGATATAAATTTTATTAGTACATATACAATGCAGCTCGCAGACAACAAGTTTTAAAACACTCGAACAAACTTTCATGGTACGATGTCTCCTTTGTACAACGCGGGAGAGGTACTACATCCAAAGCTCAGATTACAAAAAATACGATGTATTCGTAATAACACGTCATATTCTATGCTCTTTAAACTCATCAATGTCAACATTCATACCCACCGTTCGTTATGTAAACCCTTAGACCTATGTTCTCTGTGCACTTTACTAGTCCAAAATGGCTTCTTACTCTCCAAACCAAAATACAGTCGATCGTGCGCATGCGTAAATATTGAAGCGTGTACAGTGGAAACTGTATTTCCGGATAGATCTAAAATAATTTTTTTTGCAATATAACACTTTTTAAAAAGTTCTCTTTTCTCATGTGCATCAATTAATACACTGCTTAAAACATCAAGTTGACAAAAACTTTTCTTGCATGTGATTTGGTGTCCTGAAGTTCATCAGAAGATTTTTTAAAGACATTATGCATTTTAACATACAACCAATTTAACCCCACCCCACAGAATGACCCCTTAGACCAAGGGTCATGAATTTCACAATTTTGGTAGAGGGGTTAATACTTATTACAATCATGCCAACAGTTCAACATCCTGATGTCCAGGAGTGAAGAAGAAGATTTTTAAAGATTGCACTAATTTTAGTGGTTTTGGCCCCACCCCCCAGGCCCCAGGGGGGCATGGACCATGAATTTCACAATTTTTGTTCCCCTTCATCCATAGATGCTATAAGCCAAAATTGGTTGAAATTGGTTCATTGGTTTCAGAGAAGAAGCTGAAAATGTTCAAATGTTAACGCACGACGAACGACGCACGACGACGGACGAAAACAGATAGCAATAGGTCACCTGAGTTTACTCAGGTGACCTAAAAATATTGTACGTCGTTGTCATCTTCTTCTTGTGAATTTTGTGTTTTTTCATGAGATTTTTTGACATTTTCTTCAGTCTGTTTTCTTTTTTCTTCATGTGTCAGTTTTGGTGTCAAGTTTAGACTTTGTGCAAAGACGTTAGTGAAATTATGACCTGTTTTTTCTTCAAAGACTGGCTTTATTGTGCTAATTAAAGTTTTTGCTGCATTGATGGAACCCTTTAATGTTTTTGGTTGATTTGATGCTTCTAAAAGTTTTTCAGTCATTTCAGTACTGTTCGATAATGCCTCCTGTCTCGCTAACCCATAAGAAACGTGTAGTTCAGAGGCATCATTTTCGTACATGCAGGGCTTGCAGTTTTCAAGTGTGTGGGTCATTTTAGCTCTGTGAGATAACTTTTCCCAATTTTGTAGGGAGAAGCTATTGACAAACTTTGTTTTCTCTCCATTTTTGTTGTTTCCTTTGAAGTATTTGGAATCAACAACATATTTTTGAAGATTCTTGATTCTCTTTTGAAAGACAGAAACTGAAATATGCATTTTTGGATACCTGTGCATAATGTTGTTGTAAAAGTTATGCCGAAAGAAACTGGTTGTACCCTTGTTATACTTTGCAACAATTTTCATTGTTATTTTCATTGTTCCTTTTCTCCCACCAAGCAAACGCATTTGAGTCTCTAGTTGTTCTTGCCAGGATTACCTTGGCAAAATTGCAAAAATTCATTTTTTCTTTTTTAGATTTTATGTGCTCTGTAGCACCATTGTGTTTTTCAACTCTGGTATAAATTCATTATCCCATATGGAAATCAAGGGCTGCGTACACTAAAACTTACTGATGCATAATAATGTCTGTGTTTTGATGAAAATTTGAGATGCCTTATCATTGTCCTTGAAATCAGCCATTGGAACCATTACAAGCTCTGCACCAAATATCATATCATGCCATATGTTAAAAAAAAAATAATAATAAAACAAAATTATATGTATTTTTTTCTTTCATTACAAAAAAATAGATGGTAAATCTAAGGGTTTTTTCCTTTTATTTTTTTTTTTCTATAAATTTATTTTTTAAAATATTTTTTTTAAATTTAGTACATAAAATATATTTCATCCATAATTGGCAGTGGATTAATTATGTTCCCCAAACGAAGTTTGGGAACATATTGTTTTTACTCTGTTTCTTATTATTATTTTTCTTCTTCTTCCTGGGTACTTTTTTGTCCGCGAGTGATCTTGTAAACTGTTCACCCGAAGTAGGTAAAACCTTTTTAGGGTTAGTAGACATGTTATGTAGATTTGCGGAATCAAGGTCATTTTGCGCGCACGTGCTTGCAAGAGCGTGCACGTGCAACACGTGAAATGACCAATATAATAGATATCGCCGTAACTTTTCTATTTTTTAACTATATGCTTTGAAAATCATAATATAAGTATATATAAGTTGTATAGGCATGTTGACATGTTCCTCGCGCACGTGCTTGCAAGAGCGCGCACGTGCAATACGTGAAATTACTTATATAATAGATATAGGCGTTACTTTTCTATTTCTTGATGAAATGCTTTGAAACTCATAATTTGAGAATATATTAGTAGTATTGACATGATGACATGGTCAAAATAGCAAGATCTCACGCGCATGCGCGTGCACTTTGCTCTGATTGGCTGAAACAAAAATCTCAATATCTCTTTTGTTTTTTGACGAAATGCTTTGAAATTTTAAACATAGTCATGAACTAGGATATTCTACAATATGATAT
>PRKT01001525.1:35947-72864 GCA_003671525.1 Saccostrea glomerata
TTTTTTTTTTGGAGGGGGGGGGGGTTAGGCTTTGTATGCATGTTGAGTATATTAAATGACCTTGTAGTTCTACGTTGTAAATAAAGCAGTAATTGTTGCATTTATTGAATAAAGTTTATTTACCACATTCTGTGTTTGGTGTTGAGACCTATTTTTTTAAGATAAAAGTAGGTCTGTAATAGGCTATAGTGTGTTTTTAGCATATGTAGTGAAAAGCTTAACTCAGATCTTTATATCGATAACGTGTTATATGTTTTATGATTATGTAATATTCAGTCATTAAATTCATTGAAAAAGGAAAACTCTCATCTTTTAATAATTCATTTAATAAAACAATTCAATAAAAGTTGAAAATTGCACATTTTTACTGAATATTGATTGATTTATTGATCTTGTTTTTCCGTCTTCGGTTGCCCTTGTTTAGCGAGTTACTTCCCCCTTGACTTGGTCTTCAGAGCGTTTGAAACCTGTTGAAAAAAATGAGAACGTTGGAGTAGTAAGAAAAAATAGTATGGCGCAGGATGTTGCAGAGACTGTTTTCACCGAGGAATCTGTAAATTGCGAAGTATTTTGATAAGGAATATGGATCTTGCTTGGGAAATCTTGTATATTGCTGCTTTTTAAAAATATTTGTCGAAATGTAAGGGGAATACCCCTATTTTACGTCACATAGTCGATGTTTTGTTAAAATATTTATATATTTAAGCAATGCTGTCTTTTTCCCAAGCAAGATCGAATTTCTATTGAACCATCTGAATCTGTTGATGTGCAGAAGTGTACATTTATATGCATCTTCAGCCTGCGCCGAAGGGATTTTCATTGAGAGAAAAGATTTTTCTAAGTATAGCGTCAGGTGACCTATTGATCACGTGACTAAATAATGAGGTGCAAAGTTGGAAAGACTGAGGTTTATAAACAACTTAAACGACTTGCTTCATGAATAAATCTAGTTTTTCAAATATTAATTGGTGAAAATATTAACATTTATTTTTGCTTGGTTAATTGCTCCGGGGAGCCTTAACTATGCTGCGAAAGAAATGGGGCAAAGACCAGAAGAAAATCTTACTAAAAATGCTAGCCCTTCTTGTAGATACTATTGCAACAATTGGGACTCAATCCAACTATGAGATGGAATTTTATATAAGAAATTTGTCTCTAACAATGGAGATTTACAGTACTTACAGTTGATATTACCTCATACTTTATGAGACCAGGCACTTCATCAAATGCACAACTCCAATATCTCAGGACATCTAGGACAAAGAAAACCACTGCAAAAACAAGATTATTTCACTGGTATGATATGAAAACATATATAAATCTATGGATACAGAAATGACATGCATGTGAAATGAACAAGATTACAACCAAGCCGCCAGGAGGACCCTTAGGAGACATGAGTGTTGGCGCACCAATGGATAGATTATCGATGGATATACTTGGTCCCTTACCCAGAACGCCACTAGGAAATAAATATATATTTGTTGTAACAGACTACTTTAGTAAATGGGTGGAAATACTTCCTGTTCATGACCACACAGCTCAGACTTGTGCAGATAAGATACCCAATGAAGTTATTGCGAAATTTAGTTGCCTGCAATCTATTCACAGTGATCAAGGTCGTAATTTTGAAAGCCATTTGTTCCAAGAGCTATGCAACATGCTTGAAATTAAAAAGACTAAGACAACTCCTCGAAATCCACAAGCAAATGGTTTTGTAGAACGTTTTAACAGAACACAGATTAGTATGATTAAATCTTATATCAAGGGAAAACAACAGATTGGGATCTGAACTTGAAAAATCTACCTGTTTTGCACTTTGCACTTCGAAAAATTGTGTATAGAATATATTCAATAAAGTACTTCAATGTTTACGCATGCGAATTAAATTGTACCATTAAATATTTTAAAAAAAGGGTATTAACTCTCTCTCTCTACTAACAAAATGCATTCAAAATAGACAATCAGTACGTTCTGTTAGCAAGCACCAACCCTAACATTATTGGTTTCTCCTCTCTCTCTCTCTCTCTGCGGTCTTGTTACAGCTTAACATATTCTTATTGTGGTCTGTAGTTAACAATGTTTCTTGATTACATGCACCAGTTGTTTTGCTCAGTAACCAAAGCTTAAATTATGTACACTGTACATGTAACAAAATGTTCACAATCTAAAGGCAGATAAAATATTGCCAGTTCAATCATTATTCTGCATGACAATGTTTTATGAAAAAGGGCACATATGAATATGCATCAAAATAATATATATATGACACAAGTTCACATAACACTTTCAGACAGTTATGGCAGTGAAAATGTGATTATTATAATGATGGAACATGTCTTCGTGGTATCATAAAAAAAGGAAAATGTAGTTTTCAACTTCTTAAGCTTTTGCTAAAGGCTATGTTGATTTGTTTGATCTTGTTCTGAAAACAAAACCAATAAATTATAAATAATAATACAACAAAAACAAGCTACTGGTAACAACTAAGTTACATCGATCAAAGAGAAAATATTAAGTGTCCTTGCATTTTTTATTTTTAATATAACTTTCACATTACACTGTACAATCCATTTTGTATAGTAAAACTTAAGCAGTCCCAATACAAATAATACGGTAATACCAGTGATTTATCAGCCTATTAAAGCCATTTAAAAAAAAAATTGGGAGAAATTGATCGACAATTTGATAAAATTTTGAAAAATAGCGAATACTTGAACCTCCTATTAAGTTAACAACTTAAAAAAAAGCATTCCTAATTTTTACCTACATTTGAAGACCCTTTCCATGCCCACCGATATAAAACTATATTGTGTAATAAACTTCCATTTCATATCTACCTAGAAAAAAATCCATTTTATTTAAAATGTTAAATTGAAATGACATAAATTACCACTTCATAATTATAATAAATTTACAAAATTGACATGCTTTCTTGATTATTTGAATTTTAAAGGAAAGCAAGAGACCCAAGGGCCTAAACGGTCACCTGGGTATAATGCAACACTGTTAAAGATCCATAATTTCACAAATCTGGTAAAAAATAGCCCTTGCTCTTTACATCTTTGTCCTCTGTTTGTCTCCTAGATGCCCAGGAGCAGAGAAGATTTCAAACAAAAGGCCCATGGGCCACATCGTTCACCTGAGCACATTGGCTAGACAAAAGCACAAATCAGTTCAGTATTGAAAAGATTACCGGGGAGGGGGGGGGGCTTGAATTTTAAACTACCTGATGATGCTTCCATCTGTAAATAACAAATGGCTTTGTTGTACTTCAGAAGATTTTTAAATACAATTCCCATATATTCCATTGTAAAAATTTGATCCCCCATTGTGGCTCCTCCCTATCCCAGGGGTCATTATTTGAACAAACTTGAATCTACACTACCTGAGGATGCTTCCATTTCAATTTGACTAAACATGACTTTTCTGGTCTTGAGACGAAATATATTTTCTATATGTTCTTATTTAAAACTTTTGATCCCCCATTGGGCCACACCCTACCCCCGGGGGTCATCATTTGAACAAATTTGAATCTACACTACCTAAGGATTCTTCCATATAAATATGATTCAGCATGGCTTTGTTGTTCTTGAGAAGATTTTTAAAGATTTTTCTTATGTATTTCTATGTAAAACTTTGATCATCCATCGTGGCCCCGCCCTACCCCCGGGGGTCATGATTTGAACAAAATAGATTCTACAATATGAGAAGAAGATTTTTAAAAGACACCATTAAATTTTCACTAATTCTTAATTATCTCCCCTTTGAAGAGGGCGTGGCTCTTCAATTGAACAAACTTGTATTCCCTCTACCAAAGGATACTTTGGGGCAAGTTTGCTTGAAATTGGCCCAGTGGTTCTGAAGAAGATGAAATTGTAAAAAGTTTACAGTTTACCACTACAGCAACGACAACAACAACGACAGACAAAGGACAAATTTCGATCAGAGAGTTCACTTTAACCTTCGACTCAGGTGAGCTAAAAATTGATACATTTTGACATAATGTATTTTCACTGTATAATCAATAGAGCCCCACCCCACAACCACAACTTCTACCCCAGGGGTCATGAAATTCACAATTTTGGAAGAGGCACCCTTGCTCATAGTAACAATGCACTTAGTTTGTTTGCTTAATACTCATGCGCAGAGAAGATTTTTTAAGAAATAATGCATTTTCGGTTCATGATCAATAGAGCCCCGCCCTAACACACGAATATCTGATCCAGGGGTTATGAATTTCACAACTTTAGAAGAGGCACCCTTGCTTATGATTACCATGTACTTTGTTTATATTCGAAATACCCAAGAGTAGAGATGAAGATTTTTAAAGAAAAAAAAATGCATTTTCTCTGTATAATCAATAGAGCCCCAATTTACCACCAGAACACCTGACCCAAGGGTCATGAAATTCACAATTTGGAAGAGGCACCCTTGCTCATTATAACGATGCACTTAGTTTGTTTCCTTAATCACTAAGAGCAGAGAAGATTTTCAAAAAATAAATGCTTTTTTACTATGTGATTAAAAGAGCCCCGCCCTAACACCGGAACCCCCATCCAGGGGTCATTAAATTCACAATTGAATTTTGGAAGAGTCACCCTTTCTCATTATAATAATGAACTTAGTTTGTTTGCTTAATACCCAAGAGCAGAGAAGATTATTTTCAACGAAATAATGTACTTTCATGAACAATGGAGCCCCACCCTTACACCAGAATCCCTGACCCAAGGGCCACAAGTTACACAATTTTGGAAGAGGCACCCTTACTTGTAAAAAGGCGAGCTAATAAAAGCTCTTTATCTACTTTCTATTATTTGTATATCTCTTTATCAATATTTTTACACATATACTTTTATTTTTAAATTTCAGAATATTAACGTTTACGTGCTGACTGACCCTCAGACACGAACCATCAAAAGTACATACGGAAAAAATGGAAAGACTTTGAAGTCCTTCATACCAGTCACTATCCAAGGTGAACCCGCAGTTAAACAGATTTCAACATTCAAGAAAGACATGGATGACAAGCTCAAAAAAGGGAAAATGCATTAAGGTATAATCAAAAGCACACATGACACGAAACCTATGGACATGAACTAAAAAATGATTGCACGGTACGTGGAAAAAAACAACTAAAACATTGTGTTTTAAAAATATTCAATAAACAGACTGAGTTTATTTTGAACATTGAATTTTTGGCAAAAAGTGTCGTTAAAATTACATACCTAACAAAAATAAGACGTTATTTTAGTTTAATTGTTAATCCAATATTTATACACTAAATAGAAGACGAATTCCCCCCCCCCCGTTATTTCCTGATCATGACAATGATCACACGGCGGGTACGACCCGTCAAAAGAGGATGCTCTCTCCTCCATGGCACCTGATCCAAACTCTGATGTTCGGAGGTCCGATTTTGCTTTGCTCTTATTTTGAATACTGTTAAATGGACTTTGAGATTGAATACCGTTCGTAAAATTTTTTTTCAAAACGAATTTGACTTTATACATATTTCATGACAATGAGCATTTTGCACGCCCTTCTCATCAATTTTGTTTTAAAAATTATATAGATATTCATTATAAATATATAAAAAGACCTTTTTAATTCGCTTAATAGCAATTATTCCGAAACTATCAATAAATCCAGGACAACTCCTTACACTTATTTTACATTTCTCATAGATTATGGACACCTTCTTCGTCCTCAGCGAGGAAGAACAAAGGACTATTGATGATTACGAAAACCCAAAACATACTCTATGTTGGAGACAAAAGCGATACTTTGATACCATTTTATACAAAAGTACATACAATGTAGGATATGTTGTACTGAAAATTGATTCAGCTACAAAACTTGATCAATGTTAAAATTAAAGTCTCCTTGGAAGGGTCAATATATCATAATTGAGGTCAAATCTCCTGTTTTATTTAAGATCATTGATAACAAAAACAGAGAATCTGTAATATACCATGACCGCATTAAGTTCTGTAAAGATTAAGATCATCCCGGCTGGTTAAAAAGATCCAGGTATAAATTTTTCAACCAGAGTGATGGGTCCTTAAAGCAGACGAGTTGTCCTTCTCCAGCTACAACATCTGAATCTGATGATATCATCTTAGATGTTGCAAACCTTTTTCCTAGGGATGATGCGTCGGATGTTCTGATGTATCATCAAAACCCCAGTACTGCTTCAAGTTCTCCAGAGGTCAAAGGACAAGACAAAGACCCAGTTACCTATCTGATTATGTACAAGATTAAATTAACAGAAGTGCATGTGATTTAATAACTAACATGTTTCACTGTTTTTTATGATGTTTTATATACAAGTAAAAATGAAAGAAAAAAAAACAAACAAAGAAACAAAATAGTTGATAAATTAACATACTTAGTTTTTTAAAGTGTATATTTATTTCATTTTCTATTTTAAGCCTGTATAATATTATATCAAAAACCTTTAAGCATCAGGAACATTAAAAGTTTTACAGATTTATAGTAACTTATATTAAATGTAAAGTACAATTGTTTTAGAGGTAATACTGACTTTTCTGGATAATTTTTGGACAATCCAAAATGCATAAACTGATAAGGTTTGATTATTCTAAGCAAGGTACTTAAATAAAGCCATAAAATGTGACCCACTTTTTTGTGGACATGCTATGAAAACCCAAGATACATCAACTATCAAAGTTCAGGGGCGTTCTATCCCAGAAGATGGATTCACTATACAATTTTATATCAGTCAATGAAAGCGTGTAACATGACAATGAAACCACTACTTTACCTTTTGTCAAAGATCAAAGATGAAGAATATGATGTATGAATATTCGCTTGCTGCAATTTTTTTTTATTGTCTCTACACTGGTGATTGATTAAAATGAGTTTTTGGAAGATAAATGAAACTTATTTTCTCAATATGTGCAAACCCTTTTCAACTGACCTGAAAGCACATGTAAGCTTTCAATCACTTTTCGTCCAGCATCTGTCAATCTGTCTGTCTGTAACCTTTTTACATTTTCCACTTCTTTTCAAACACCACTGGGCCGATTTCAGCCAAACTTGGATAGATAGAGATAGATAGATAATTAAGAATTTATTAAAATTCGTTTGTATTTTTCAAAAATCTTCCTCTCAAACACCAAAAGGCCAAAAAAAGGTCAAACTTCTGGGAACGCATCCTTAGGTAATGTAGTTTTGATTTTCGCAGGTACGATAAGGCTTCCCAGAGAATATTGTAGTGAACTCTCTGCATGAACTTCTCTGAACTACAAATATATGACGTCAAGTCACTGCATACTTGAATTGTAATGATGGGGAGAATGTCATAAACTTTATACCTTATTTCAATCTGCATATAAAGTTGTGGAATCTAGTTTAAAATGAACGTGATTATTATCATTTTTTCTAGGAGTAATAAATCCGACTAATATAGATAACCTAGCTCTGTTAATCTTGTTTGAGAGCCAGCGTGTTCAAACTCCGTGCGAAAATTACGTTTGACATTTACCCTTTTTTAAACCCGTTGACAGAGGCAGAATTCAAAACATGTGTGTAAAAGAGCCTGGCGCAGGTTGTAGATGAGGATTTTTTTAATATCTTTTTGGAATTATGTAAAAAGAGTTCCCCTCTAACTGAATCTTGCCTGGGAAAAATGAATGATGGCTTTATTTTAAAACAGTTGACGATATTGGACGGAAAATACCCTCAGATTTGTCGCTAAGTTGAAGTGAATTTAAAATCAATTGTTCCAAAGAAATAGTATAACTTTTCCCAAGCACATTTCGGTTTCACAAGGATGCAACGAGTTTATTTATGTGACAAAAAGTTAATAAAATTGTGTTAACAACCTGCGCCGAAGCGATTTATGTGAAACATTTCAAAAAAGAAGAAATGACCGTCACGTGATCAACAAGGTCATGTGGCATCGGAACAAATATGTTTATATATAGCCTAGGGGATCCTTTCTATGAATTTAGCGCACTGAAGTACATAACTTTAAAATAAACCTAAAAATCAACTATGCAGTGTTACGTTTTAAATGCATTTTAAGCTCCGTGTAGCCTTTACAGTACTGTGTTGTTCAAAACTTTTAAAAATCATGTCATTAACATTAAGGCTGTAATTTGTGTGGAAGGATTATTATAGGTTGTTTAGATTGAAGTTTATACAAATCATGATTATCCCAGTATAGGGTAGGGCCACTATGGGGTAAAATGTTTACATAAAAACTTTAAATTGTTAGAAAAAAAAATTATGATATATGAATTTACCCAGATATGTAAACATTATGACATATTGTCGTTTCTTCATAGTTTAGACTGTTCAAATATTGATGTAGGTTTATATAAGTGAATACGTATAAACATTGGTTTAAGATCTTTAGAATTACAGTGCTTGACATGTGATCTGACCATAAAATCATTTTGTTGCAAAAGGCGCTCAATATACACTGAATTGACCACGGATTTTTTCCGTTATTTCCTGATTATGACAACGAGCACACGGAGGGTGTGACCGGTCGGCAGGGGATGCTCACTCCTCCATGGCACCTGATCCCAGACGTATCAAAAACATATTTTACCCACTATGGCATCAAATTTTGGTGCTATGACAATACCTGAGCTGAAAAGAGAGTTGGAAAAACTCGGTGCGAAAAAAAGCGGTAGAAAATGCTTGTTGAGAGGTTAATAAATGTCATTGTAAACAGCTGATTGATCTTTTAAAGTCTTGTGTTACCTTATATAAACATTTAAATGATATATTATATCATCGATCTTTCTTTAAATAGCCTTAGAAAACCTCAGTTAATTGAAATGTATATTTGAAAAATATAATATTATCCTTTTTATTGCTTGTATGTTTTTCCCGAATTTCCTCAATGATTGTTATTTAAGTGGTTCTTGGTTTCCCGTGAGTGTTGGTCCGACACTTCTGCTTCATACTTGGATATTTTACTTGGAAAAGACACTAATGGTAATCTAACAACCAAGCTATATGATAAACGTGATGACTTTAACTTTTCTATTGTCAACTTCCCTTACTTATGCAGCAATATACCTTCATCACCTGCATACAGAGTATTTATATCTCAGTTGATTCGATATGCAAGAGCATGCTCTACGTATGAACAATTTCTTAAACGAGGTAAATTATTGACAAGCAAGTTGATGAAACAAGAATATCAACAGTCTCGTTTAAACTCATCATTTCGTAAATTCTATGGTCGATACGATGACCTTGTCAGCAAATACAATTTATCATTGAATGAAATGCTGAGTGATGTTTTTCATACCAACAGTTAGTCCATTATTTATACACTGAATTGACCACCGATTTTTTTTCCGTTATTTCCTGATTATGACAACGAGCACACGGCGGGTGTGACCGATCGGCAGGGGATGCTCACTCCTCCATGGCACCTGATCCCACCTCTGATGTTTCAGAGGTCCGTGTTTGCTCTGCTCTTATTTTGTATATTTGTTTAATGGACGTTGAGATTGAATTCTGTTCGTTATTTCCATATCCTTCTCATACAACTTCATGAAAATATTTCATATATTGTTATATTATTTAAGATTATTAATAATTTAACCATGGTAATTCTTTTATTTTACAGACTTGAAGCTTACAAAAGAAATGCCCACTATGCAAAGACTGATGTTTCCGGACCTGAGTTCCTCATGATGACCCCAGATCCACAGCTTTATAAAGACCTACATGGTGGCCAGGCATTTCCAGGATATACTGACTCAGATATTTCTGCCTTCTTACTAAAGTTTAACAAGACAATGGACAAAAAAGCTAGAGACATGTATAACGTTGGTTTCATCCAATATGTGAAAGTAGTATTCCATGATTTACACTGGTTTATCAGAAGTTCAGTGAAAGCCTCTATGATGAAATCAGTCAAGTACATTGTTGATGTCATGATAGGTCAGGACAAGAGTTTTGTTGAATCCCAATGTGAATGTGCTGTAGGCATGGGCCCAGATGCACATTGTTAACATGTATGTGCTGTTTTGTTTGCATGCTCTAATTTTTGAAGCGTGGAAGTCTTAAAACAGAACTAACCTGTATACAGACTATTCAAACTTTCCACCGAGCAAAACCGCATAAAGGAAGCCCACTGAAAGCACGGTTCATGAACATGCCTGGCTGCGATGAAATATGCAACAGCGAATATGACCCGCGTCCATTAAAATATCAAAATAGCCCTGGTTACTCTTCATATTTTTGAAGTGTGTGTTTGAATTTCCCAGGCATCAGCAGCACCCCAATATTTCAGTTATATGAGTCTGCAAACATGAGGGCACTTGACCTGGACCATGATTACCTCAAGGACACATTTAGTGAGAGACATTTAAGATTGATAAATGTGTCAGAAATTTCTGAAGAGTCTGCAAGGCAGGTAATGGTAAATGGGCAACCCAAGCAGCTGATGATTTGTAGTTTGAAGAGCGGTGTAAGCGCCTACATTCATCTATGTATGGAAGAATATGTAAAGCGACAGACAAGACAGACAAAGCAAACACTACTGGCTTTTAAAACCCCTGTCCGTATGAAAATCCAGTCTTTCTCTGTATCCTACAGCATTTTCACACTAATCTACGGTATATCTACAGTATGCTACGGTATGCTAGCTCTGTATATACAGTAAATCTTTGTATGCCACTGTATGTATCCCCAGCATGCCACAGTTACATACAGTAGGCCCCGATACGCCTACAGTATGCCACTGTATGGCTACTGTTTCCTACAGGCAATTACGGTAAACCACAATATATGCCCCAGTACGCCCCTGTATACTAGTATGTTCATTGAAGCAAAAAGAAAAAAATTAAACACTTCCAGAGCACTGTACGGCTACCTAAGATGTGAGATTGTCAATTTAGTACACAGAGTTACTTACCTAAGATTTTTTTTTAAATATTATTTTAAACACATGGTAGTATTTTTTTTTAAAGTGTTAAGAGACTAATTGTGTTCTTTTTATAACTCTGAAATAACTTTGAAATATAAATAAATTGTTGCTTCAAAGAATATTTATCTATCAATTTTTAAAATTAATTATTTAATTATTCTTTGGTTTGATTTATTAATTAATTTATCTATTTTGCAAACACTTATTCAATGCATTAAATACTTGGAGTGAGTTTGAACTTAAAAAAAACACGGCCGGGGTAATGCTGAATTTTGGAAAATTGCAGTTTTTAAAATCGATATAGTTTCCTTGAAAAAATAAATAAAATTAATTAAATGAAATTAATCATTTTAAAAACAAATCAATCTATTTCTTGACAAATACAGAGCTGCATAGTAAACTCGGCACAAAATAAATAAGGTGAGGTGGTAAGTGAAAATTAAATTAAATAAATGACTTTAAAAATTCAAAATTAAAAAATGAACAAATTATTTATCTTAATTTCTAACCATTTAAAAATCAATTATTGAATTTATTTTAGAATCTAAAATTTTCTAAAATGCAGCATTACTCCTGTTGTGAAGGGGTGTGTTTTTGTGTAATTTTTTTTTTTCAAAAAGGTTCAAAATAGCCATTCCAAGTAATTTATAGATTGAATAGGTGTTAGAGAAATAAATAAATAGTAAATAAATGAAATAAATAATTAATTTATCATCATATAAATGTCAAATTTTAAAATTGTATTTTCTTAAGGACAGATGATACAAACAAACTTTTGTCAAAGAATTTGAAAATAACAACTTGGATCATGTTTAAATGAATAAAATGAATAACTTTCACCGCATAGTTTTTAATTTTTTATTCAAATTTGCACAAAAATTGAATTTAAAGTGAAAAATATTTGTATAGATTAATAAGGATGGTTTTAGAAGGGAAGACTTTTGAACATCACAGAAGGTTTAAAATTTCTTTATATTCTAGAAATATATTATTTGCATTATTTGCTATAAAATTTGGCCAAAAAATATATACCAATCCAGGCATCCATTTTTTGTTTGTATCATCTGTCCTTAATTGACATTACAACAAAATAATTAATTATTTATATCCCTCAAAAAGAAAATTATTAGGGCTTTTTGTATAAAAATTTTTATCCTAAACTATGTTAAAAAGTTTTTTTTAGCATATAAAAGCGAGTAGCAGTTATTTTACGTCTATGATGGATATCAAAATAATCGTCAGATGATGCACAATTTTAAATGTCATTTCACAGGACATCCTATTTTACTTTTTAAAAAATGTCGGCATGTTAATTTGTATGTTCTTATGCACAAACATATCCTGAACATTAAAACCTTTGTCTGCCATAATTGAATCACCTGAACTGCACATATCTATCAGACAACTCCTTTCCACAATTTGACGATCACTTATAGATCCCCCATAGGCTGTAGAGATGTAGGATGTCAAACCGCCTGGTGTTGCTCCAACAAGAACCTTCACAGTGTTTCGATTTTTGTATGTAGAAAAAGTTGCTTGCTGAGATTTAGGTAGTTTTGGTTTCTTAATGAGACATTCAGTACCATCAATAATTACTCTTGTATTTGGGAATTTCATTTTAAAATCCGACAGGCAAAAATATTTAACAAGATCTCTTGAAGGCCACCAATCACTTTCACGCCACTGCTTACTAATAAATAGAATGCAGGTGAAAAATATATTTGAGACTGTTTTTTCAGACACACCAAAAAGTCTTGACAATTCAAAATTTGTAGTGTGTCGGCGTAATTTACAAAGTACAAGGAAAAACTGATCAGGAACACTTATGTTTGAAACGTTATGATAAACATAATTCAAACAATAGGCAGCTGGGCCTAGAGTTCTCAAAACAAAGTAAAATTTCTGTAGTGTTTCCAGGCCAGTATAGAAATGGACACCAGCATCATCATTTGTAAAATTGTCTATCCTCAATGGGGGGTATTTAGGTGTTTGGGTCTCTACATTTTGATAATAAATGTTCGTTTCAGCTTGCGGTATTTCTGAAGATTCAGGTACAATTGTTGAATCAAAAATTACTTCTTCGGTCGTTTGCAGTTCATCACTTGCATAAATAATTTCTACATCCTCTGATTGGGAAAAAAAATTCTTCTGCTAATTTTCGCTTTATACCCCTGGACTTTGCTCTATTAGATCTGGCTAGAGTGAGGACTTGGCTCAACCCAGGAAAAAATACTAGGGACTGCACTTTCTTAAGTTTTTTACTCAGGGGGGTAGCTCCTTGAAAAAATATTATATATTATTGAAGCCTAATGCCATTCAAAACAATTTTTTTTATTTGAAGCGTAGAGAAGACATATATGAATATAATTTGAATCTCATTGCTCAAAATAAAGAGCCGGAAATGAGAGAACGGAAACCAAGTAAAGATGACGATCTACGGGTTTGTGGGGAGTGCAAAGGACACTTGTCCAATAAGTACTTCTTTAAACACAAATGTCTTTCCCAAAGCCCGGCACAGCTCTTAATCCAAAATTTCTACAGAAAGCCTCTGCAGACAAAATAAGTTCAGATGCAAAGTTCTGCAAAATTTTAAACAGATTTAGATCAGGCGAGGTTGGATATCTTTGTAGGACCAACAACATCATAAAAATGATTGGGTATCGACATTTCAATCTGAGACGCCATGAAGAGGGAAAGGAAGATGAGGTCCGTGAAACAGTCATGGCTGAGATGAGGGAACTCAGCAAACTGTATCTCAGATTTCGCAGTTTGAGTGGTGAGAATCGGATTGTGGAAGACATGTTTAACAGAGAGTATCTATATGATCTTATTGAAGCCCTGCAGCAATTGGTAACAAAAAATGACCACAAAGAAAAGCACGGACAAAAATTATTTCTTGATGCTATTATTCTGAGATCTTTGAAAAGTTTATATGGGCACTATGCTCTGAAAAAGCAAGATGAAAAGAAGAAAGAACTTACTAAATATTTCAAAGCTGCTTATAAGAACATGTCCAGCGAATTTTTCCCCAGTGTAAGTCAAACATGTGTCAAAACTCACTTTGAAAGCTACGAAAACCAGCGAATCTGCCAAATGAGACAAAGCTTAGACTTTTAAAAGAATACATTTCAACTGAAGTACAAAATTCTACCCCCTATATATTTATAAATACACAAGGTGTCCAACCCCTGTTCGATTCAGGCTTCAATTTAACACATAAATCGGATATGCCTATTGGTTTTCGTGTAGCATTGGGTTCAAATTTGATATTTCTCGCTATACATCTCTTCCTTAATTTTAAATCTATAGCGTTGATAATGGTATCAGCTAAACGTCATGCTGACTTTGAATTTCGTCACAGGGCCCGATCGCCATCAACTGATGTCACGGAAATTTAATCTCGACACCAAATGCTCCTATACATAAACTTTTTTTAATACAACAATTATAAATTTATTTCATTGACAAACAAGATCAGAAAAAAACAAGAGGCCCAAGGGCCTTGAATCGCTCTTCTGATAAATTGTACAATCTATCACTTCTATTTGAAGCCTCTAACCCTAAGTATCCTAAGACCTAAGTTGCATCAACTAACAAAGTTTGATGATTCTTAGCCAATCAAGGACTGAAAATATTTTTAATAATAAAGCTATGTATTGGATATATGCCGAATACAGTTCTGTATTAAAAAATATCAGACAGTTTGAGGCCCGTTAGGGCCGAAAACTGTCTGGTATTTTTTAATACAGAATTGTATGAGGCATATATCGTACTTAAAACATTGCTTTTGATTTACCTGAGACAGTCCGATATTAGAACAAAAGACAAAGGTGTTAATGACCACTGAAGCAATTCTTGAAATCAAGAAAGTAGGTTTAAATGAAAAGTACTCAGTATTTATGGATGTTGGCTACACTGAAGAAGGTATTTGAAAGAATTTGATAAGGGTAGTGGGAACAAAATATGTTTTCATTAATTTTGAAATGGAATGGAATATGCAGAAATGAAGATTCTCACAGAAAATTAAGCGGATGCTGAAGGTACATTAGTCCATTTCATTTTTTATGTTAAGAATCTACATATATCTTGGTTTTTGAAAAACAAACATAATCGATAATGTTTGAGACAATTTTGAGAAAATAATTTTGAAAATCTTCAAATTTCTTTCAAAATTTGTTGCAAAGCTGTCAAAATAAGTATGAATTATCATATAATCGCGCAACCTTGATTTTGCAGAGGCATTTTTCTTTCTATGAGAAAAATTAAATCAAATATGTTTGAATGTTTTTCCTTATTATAGTGTCTAAAGTTTTGAAAGTGTTTGTGCTTCTCCGATGGCTCCCAGTACGCTCCTTCTTTTAAAAAAAATCAGAGAAAGGGGTTGAGACATTTCTCGAATATTGATATGTTAATTTGAAGTTTATCCGTTTGTTTGTGTATAGGTGTTTTATTATTTATTTGCATTATCTGGTCTGCCGCATATTCTTTCTGTTACAGTATATTCAGTGCAATTGAAAGGTTTTTTTTATTTTGCAATTATGTAAGATCAATGATTTCTAAATCATCATTCTATGTGAGAAATTTAAATTGCTGTTTGTTAAATTATCACATTTTTAATTTCTTTTGTTCAGTAGCAGTCCGATTCTGAAGGATATCAGTACTGAGACAGTCTGATATTACGATTAATATCAGACTGCTCACTAATATCGGACTGTTATAGGTAAATCTTTAGACTGTAAGAACAAAGGAATGACATCACAGCAATGTTTTAAAAAAACCATAAGTACATCATAGTAACCTATATTAAGATTGAAGTTATCTGAGGACTCAAAATGCATTAATAAACAAAGATTGAAGATTCTAAGCCAATAAGTATTTGAGATATTTAAAAGTAGGTCACCGTGACCTACTTTTTTGTCTACATTCTTTGAAAACCCGAGATACATTCTCTAACAACCAAATTTGCATCAACAAACAAAGTTTAGTAATTCTAAACCAGTTATTACCATAGATACTTAAATAAAGCCATAAAATGTCAAAAAATTAGGTCACCATGACCTACTTTTTGGACATCATTCTCCGAAAACCCAAAATGCATCAACTTACAAAGTTTGATGATTCTGAGCCAATAAGTACTGTAGATACTTAAAAAAAACATAAAATGTTAAAAGTAGGTCACTGTGACCTACTTTTTGGTCGTCACTCTCCGAAAACCTAGGAGGCATCATCTCACAAAGTTTGATGATTCTAAGCCAATAAATACCTAATATACTTAAATAAAGCTATAAAATGTAAAAAGTAGGTCACTGTGACCTACTTTTTGGTTGTCACTCTCCGAAAAACCAAGACGCATCAACTCATAAAGTTTAATGATTCTAAGCCAATAATTACCGTAGATATTTAAATAAAGCCATAAAATGTCAAAAGTAGGTCACCGTGACCTACTTTGTGTTCGTTACTCTACGAAAACCCAAGATGCATCAACTCACAAAGTTTGATGATTCTAAGCCAAAAATACCTAAGATACTAAAATATTACCATAAAATGTTGAAACTAGGTCATCGTGATCTATATTTTGGTTGAAATTTTTTAAAGTCACAAGATGCATCTGCTGACCAAGTTTGATGATCCTACGTCTAAAGGTAATCAAAATAAGCCTTTTAAACAATTCAAAAACAAATGCCTGCAAAATTCAAAAAGTAGGTCACAGTGACCTTCTTTTTCATAGAAATGTTTTAAGGTCTCAAGATGCATCAATTTACAAGATTTGATGATTCTAAACCTCTCAGTGTCTGAAATAATGAGATTAATTGTTTTAAAAAGAATTAGTCATAAAGTTTAAAAAGTAGGTCACGGTGACCTACTTTTAGGTTGACGTTGTTCAAGGACCCAAGATGCATCAACTGACAAAGTTTGATGATCATAGGCCTTAAAGTGCCCGAAATATGCCTTCAAATCAATTTGAAAACAAATGCTTCCAAAATTTACAAAGTAGGTCACCGTGACCTACTTTTGAGTTAACATGATGTGAAGTCCTGAGATGCATCAACTTACAAGATTTGAAGATCTTAGTCCTAATAGTAAGCAAAATATAATCGTTTTCATTAATTGTAAATTTAGGTCAACTTTGAAGTGACCTTGAGACCACGCCCTTTGCCCAAGGGTCATGCCTTGAACAATTTTTAATCTTCAACATATCCTGATCATTGTATGTAAGTTTGGTGAAAATCTGCCAGGTGGTTCTGGAGAAGAAGATTTTTTTGCAACCAGTACTTTTGGTTTTGTTTTCCTGATTATCTCCCCTTGTTTTAGGGTCCCAACCCTTATTTTAGTATAAATGGTAGCCCTTGGGCCAAGGATACCCTGTGACAAATTTGACACAGATTGGCCAAAGGGTTCTTGAGTTATGGCCCATATTCTGAAAAGTTAACGCACACCGCACGACGCACACCGCACAAATGACCATAGCATTAGCTCTTTGAGCCTTTGGCTCAGAAGAGCTAAAAATTAAAAACCGAAGGATTATGTTGTTTTGATAGTCTTGATTTTATTTAACATATGTTATATGTGATAAAAACAAATCATAGGTACTAGGTAGAGGCTTTGTTGAAGATAGGTAGCGCCTTATGGCACTCGGAGTTCCTCGGATGACTCGTACCTCGCACATAACCTCGGTCGTCAACGGTGATCTACCATCTTGCTGATTCAGTCATGTGATCTTATTTGAATTTCTTTCAAATGTCATACATTTGAAATCGGAGTTATTTTGTGGCACACTCAACAGTTTTTTCTTGCTTTCAAAGCCTGTTAACACGAGGATGTAATCAAAACCTGCTTACGATAAAGAATTGCATAAATTAAGAAACAATTTTGAAAAACTTTATGCAGAGCGAAATATGAAATGAGTGATAAGGCAGTTTCCGGCGGAGAAATGTAAGGATCTGTTGCGTATTCCTCCACCAATCACATCCGAGGTTTGAATGGAGCGGAGCGGAGTCAGCCGAGGATTGCCGATTGCGCCTTATGGAAGTTTCCGGTGTCGATAAAAATCGGACACATGCCATAAAGCGGTTAGCAAGCTAACCGCTTAATAAAGGTTGTACTATCAGACTAACACAAATACAGGGAACATCATTAATGTTTTATTCATTACATCTGATGCATTAGCAACCCTTTTCTGAAGAATGATGCTTAGACTGTAAGCTATAACAGAGACCTAAACAATGTCGCTGGCAATATGCAATAGCTACCACAGGTAATTTAAAACCTGTGGGACGAAAATAATTAACAGACAGATACTTTTGAAATGAATACATAATTATCTTACCGGCATGTCATTGTGCAACAAAGTCGTCAGCATTTTATTTGTCCCTTGAACGGGTGAAACGTTTTGAATGGAACTCGTATCGATGAATTTTACACTAGTAAACCAAGCAATCTTCTTATATCTAGCTTTATTTACCCGCCGTTTTATCTTAAAACCGGAAGTGCGAGTTCGTAAATTTGAAATCTCGATCCCGACTCAAATTTGACATTAGAAAGAAAAAAATTGTTTTATTTTTTTTCCTGAAAATTAAAAACCTTGAGCGGAAGGTTTGTTAAACTGAAAATAAAATAAATCATGCCCTTAAATATGTAATTTGATCATAAGTATATTTATCAGGAGCAAAGGATAAGATGTTCAAAGAATACATGCATTTCACTTTAATCATTAGAGCCCAACCCTAAAACAAGAACCCCTGACCCTAGGCCATAAAATTCACAATTTTGGTACAGGCACTCTTGCACATAATAACTATGTACTTATTTAGTTTATTTAATACCCAGGAGCAGAGAAGAAGATTTTCAAAGAAGTCATGTATTTTCACTATATAATCTATAGAGCCCCACCCTAACACCAGAACCCCCGACACTGGGGCCAAGAAATTCACAATTTTGGTAGAGGCACTATTGCTCATCATAACTATGCACTTAGTTTGTTTATTTAATACCCAGGAGCAGAGAAAAAGATTTTCAAAGAAATAATGCATTTTCCCTATTCACTTATTTAGCCCCGCCCCAGCACTAGAATCCCTGACCCCAGGGCCATGAATTTCACAATTTTGGTAGAGGAATCATTGCTGATTACAATCATGCAATCAGTTTGTTTGACTGCTTGATGTCCAGGAGTAAAGAAGAAGATTTTCAAAGATTGCATTAATTTTAGTGGTTTTGGTCCCACGGGGGCAGGGATCATGAAATTAACAATTTTTGTTCCCCTTTACCCATATATGCTTTGTGCCAAACTTGGTTGAAATTGGTTTAGTGGTTGCAGAGAGGAAGATGAAAATGTTCAATTGTTAACGCACAACGGACGACGCACGACGACGGCCGAAAACAGATAGCAATAGGTCACCTGAGTAAACTCAAACTGACCTAAAAATGTAAGCAGTTAATTTGATAAAGTTAAGGGGATGTAGGACCTTTAGCTGAAAAATACCTGTCATTTAATTTTTTTCATAATTTGTATATATCTTATTTAGTATGTCCTACATACTATACAGCAGACATATCAATAGGTTTCTAGACTTATTTCTGAGATATTAAGTGACAAATACCATACCCCAAAGTGTCTGAGCGAAGTTTTCATTCTCTGTGTTTCTGGGTCCATTACTCGGTCGATAATTGAAATTTTTCACCAAAGATAAAAAATATACCAGCGGAAAGGTGTCATTTAGAATATTTTAGAGTATGAATAGGATTAAAAATTCGAAAAAGCAAGAATCTTTTATAACATCACATCTGGAGACGGAAAATTACGAGTTTTTTAGGACAACTTAAATCATTAAAAAATTAATTTGCAAAAAATCCTATCATTTAATATTTGAAAATTTAAGTCGAAGTTCAAGGTCGTCATTGTATTGATTAACTGTTAAAATATCGATTGGTGAAGCTGAGCTCAATATTGCACGGGGCAAAGTTAAACGAGTAATGATCATGAGAAAAACGTGTCATGTTTACATTTCTCGAGTACGGGAAAACCCAACTATGACGTCACACATTCCTGGAATAAGCGGAATAAGACAAACCCACAGAAGGTTTCCGTCAACAAGCATGTAAAAATATTTTTTGCGTTCTGAAATTTACAAAATACCCTACCATGTACATATTATGGCCCGTTTTTATGATTTTATACTACCCGTTTTTACCGTGTATGATCTAACTGAACTAAGAGATCCACTATGACGTCAAAGACGCACTGGACGCGCAGAGTAGGGAAACGGCAGGGTGGATTAATCTTTTCCGTAATTTGATAATATTTGCAAGAAATTTTGAATGTTTTAAGATATTTTTATACTAGATGGTGAACGCAAACAAACGGTCAAAAAAATAATACAAGTACTGTGGTTTCAATCTCGTTTTGTAGATATTTTATCAGAGATTATGACGTAAATCAACAGAGTCACGTGACCATACATCCTTCATCCCCTTAACTGGAAATTTTTTTCACATAAAATGTGCGTTAGTAAATGCGTTTTGCTTGGGAGAAAGAACAGACATTGAAAGGTTCGTGGTGAACAAGATACCACAAACAGGGAGGAGAGGAATGGTACCATATGTAAACTGCATCGTCATACCAGCAGGCATGCATAACTGATGAGATGTTTTCCTTGATGGCCTCCATTGAGGATCTGCTATGACAGTAGGGGTGAAAACTTAATAATGCTGGTGACTTGGTGGAATACCAACTATCTACAATTGAGGATGTATGTACAGTATGTGATGAAATACTGAGTATTTAGAATTGAATTTGTCGAAGCTTTAATAGTTTAATATCGTTAGACTTTATTAATTCCAGTAAAGGAAACGTGGAAGAAATAAGTTACAATTCAACTTTAGTTAATGCATTTTTGTTAGTTTGTTTTTCTTTCTAGTGGAGTCTGTAAGGAAGGGATTGTACTGACTAGAGTTCTAGATATAGAGTTATCGTTCTTTGTAAATTGTCAAAATTCCGTTAGAGTTATCTTTCTTGTATGTTTCCGCTGCAGCCATTGTGAAAAACGTGCTTTCATCAGTCTTCTTTTCTTGAGGCATATTGTGGCCTACTACAGTGTAAGTCTTTATTTGTTTGTCTTATGCATTTATGTTTAGGTGAAAAAATGATATGTATTATATTTTTGTGTTTATACTGTAAATCATTTTTGCATATTTTTGGAAATTTAGCTACAGCATCTCGGCCATGCATGTAAACACGTGGTTTCTTAACAAAACTTTTCCAACTTTTTATCATAAGTGCATTTATTTGAGAATTCGTTTAAACTATATTGATAGCTTAAGTAGGGAATTTATTGACTGTAAATCATATAAGTTGAGTAAGAATTTGGCAAAGTTTTATTGTATTCAACCCTTGTTTTATCTGAAAAAGTATGGAACACAGTTAATGTCATAAGTCAAATTGAATTTATTTGTATTTGATGTATGTAACTTCTGAACATTTTCTTGTAATGTTATGTTGTACTTTTTCAGCTTTTTACCACATTTTCAATAACTGGTTATACTGCTGTCTCCGGGACAGTACAGGGATTATAGTTTCACCAAAGAGAAGAGTCTATGATGCTGGACATTTTACAGAAAGCCACAGAATATTCCACCAGCTGTGATTTGATGGGATGTCAAAAGCTACATCTACTAGAAAAGGTAGTTGCTATTCCCGCCAGTCAAGTCGGAGGGAAAATCCATGTGATGTGTGACTGCCATGTAAGAGAAAGCAGAGTAAAGTAGAGGGTTGAGCAAGAAGTGTTCACAAGGAAAGACTCTTTGCAACATAATTATGAACATGGCTATTTCTTTATAAATTACAACATGCTCAGAGATTTCAGTTAAATATTCTATCTCTTGCAAACTTTTAAAACATCGTGTATATAACAGACTCGATTAACCTTATTGTTAAAGGATCATGCAGATAAAGCACAGTAATGAAATATGGCATGCCGCGAAAAGTCTTGGCAAGTAATTAAATAATATCAGTAAAGCACATTTATGAAATTGTAATATTTCCTTTTACTTTCATTAGAATAGCCAGTATTATCGCTTTTATTTCAAGACTGGGTACGAAAAAGTTGCAGGGATCTACAGAAGTGGTCTGAAGATAGAGTAACCACTATTTTTTATGATTTTTTTCAAGACCCCACCCTATTTTCTGTCCTTGGAAAGGGACTTGTTCTTTAATTTTAACAATTCAATTTCCCATTCACCCAATGATGTTTTGTACTAAGTTTGGATTCTTGAAAAGAAGTCAAAAATTACTCCCAACTCAAACTTTAACGTATATCTATTTATAATTGACCCTCATTGCATTCTTGTGTGTAAGATCTACTGCAGAAGGGAAATCCATTCAATTTTCAAAACACTTTTCTATAGAAAAAATGTCTTTCAATAAACCGTACTTCTAGGAAAATTGACTACAAAAAGTAGAAAATCAAGCAATGAAGAAATTCCCTTCAAGCGGTTGAAGTTGAAAAACAAATTAAGCTCTATTCAAGTTTTGAGTGAATAGAGATTTGGCCACCTCACCTGTAGAAAAGGGAAATTATTTCCAACTCAAAAACTTTAATAAAACTTCTACTTTTGACTCTAAGATAGAAAGCCAAGATCCAGTTCTGTCAAATTCAACAGACAAATCAGCTGTACTGGTAAGAAATTGTAATTAATATCCTTTATTTTGGGGGACCAACAACAATAACATCACTACATTCAACTGTTCTTAAATATAATAATTTACTTTTCTCCTATTAAGTAAATGACAACAATTATGTTGTAAGATTTTGGCATACAGAACATTTACACCTACAGGTAAATAAAACAATATGGCCCCACTCTACAAGCGCCCTATAATGATCAATTTGTCTATCCATCTGTCCATGACCAGAGGAAGTGTTCTCTCACCTTTACCCTTAATTCATTCTGTGTCTTCAGATAAAAGTGTACACTGACCTTCAACCATGTTTCTAGTTCTAAGATAGTTATGAGTGTCCTGTCATTTTTTAATTCTTAATATGTGATAATTTTTGTAAATTACAGATTAAATTTCTCAGACGCATTCAGAGGAAGTGAAACAATTGTGTCTGAAGATGGCTGAAAAGAATTCAAGCCTGGAGCACAATTTCCTCCGACCAGCACCACAAAGAAGAAACCATGCCCACCTGACTGGTTTGTCTGTTGAAAGTGCAGAAAAATCCCCACAAATACTGAGAAAGTGTGCTGCAAAAAAGACAGACGTGTTTCACCTTTACCAGTACTTTCTCTTACAGACCAAAACTTATGAATTGAAGTTTCATAGTACAATTTTAAATAGATAATTAATAGTTTACTTATACTTCATACTTTTCCATTTTTACATATGTAATATCCACACAGCATTGTGTATCAATTATCAGGAAATATGAATGCATGTATATACTTTTCCTGACTCATTCAATAACGTTTTTTTTTTAAAAGGACTTTGCTGTACTAATTTTCGAGACTGTTTTGGCACTTGGCAGGACGTATCGGAGAGACGTGATGGTTTTCGATGATGATGCAGAATGAACCAAAGCCAACAAACATCGAGGACATCTGGGGACAGGAATGTGATACCTTCCTGTTGTGTGTGGAAGATAATGGACAAATATCATGATTCTTTTGGCCAGTATACTGGAATTGTTCCTGGTCGATTGGGCTAATTCTGTAAATTTGTGATATCCATCAACAAAATCATGTCCTTTAAACTAAAGACGACATTTCAAAAGTCAATGGTACACTAGAAAAAAAGGGACCTTAAAACATTTTTATTGACAAGGAAACTTGAGGCGACAGAACCTCAGCTCAAGAAGTATAAACTTGAGGTGGCCTAACATAAATCAAAACTGGATATAACTCAGCTCAGACAGAGCTACAGATCTTTACACAAAATTCAGATGTAACATGTCTTGTTGGGACCCTCGAAAGAAGAAGTAGAAGAATGACAGATTGTGTCAATTGAAGGTTCTTCTACACATTGTAAAAATTCTGAAAAAATTAGAAACCAGCAAGGGATGAATAATTAAAAAATAACTCAATATATCAAATTCATGTCATTTATGTCTCTTTGGTGTTTTTTTTTTTTTTACTTGAAAAAAAATTACCAATTTTGTTTTTGTACAATGTTGGTGGTACGTTTCTGATTATGAAAGACAAATACAGTCTACTGATGAATCGTTCACTGACAGGGTAGATGGTGGACATCAAATGGGAAGATCCCTTTTTTGACTTCAGAGCTCAAATGGTTTCAGATTTTTTTATTTGTTATATGCATTTAGTCTGTTTAGGTGTTATGAATAGAATGCTGTTTCTTTAGATTAAGGGGCCGTTAACATGCAGACTTGGTACTCAGGTGTTTGAGCAAATTTATCGCATCTGGTCAACCTATCGAATCACATACCAAGTGATTTTGCAAGAAGGCCAAAGACTGTAAAAGATATTGACCTCTGGAAGACTACTGAACTCCGACAGTTTTTGCTCTTTTCTGGTATTGTGGTCTTGAAAACACGTTACACATTGACATGCAACTATTTTATTATACCAAAACAATCATAGTCAATTCAAGAGTTTGTCAACCCAAAAATATAGAGTAAAAATAAATTAAATGGACAATTGCTGTCTTGTAAATGGAAAAATTCGTTTGATACAGAATACTGTAAAGAAGGATGGTGACATTTTCCTGGTAATGAAAACATTTAGGCAGAAGAAAGGCTTTTTTACATATCCTCTAGATTTAATATTATTAGGAATTACTGAAGTGTCTCAACTGGATGTAGGCTACCAAACTGCAAAACTGTATTGAATACAAGCAAAATATGTGTTACTTCCTTCTAAAGGAAATTTTGTTGCCATTCCTTTCTCTGACGCTGTCTGGAGACTATTCCTGTAATAAATTTACAAACTGGTACATACTAGTACATACATGCATTCAATATTAAAGCCACTAATACGAGTATATTTTGGGTTTATTTTTTCCATTACTTTTATGGCTCTATAATTCCAATCTTAATTCTATTTATCGATTCCTTGTGTTTTGATTGGACGAGAACAAATTCAAAAAAAAAGTTTACACATCGATGAACTTTTCAATCAGATCTACTTTCTTGACTGTTGTAAAAACAATGAAAACAGATACTTCTAGTCCGTTTTAGCTAAATTATGATTACAGGAAACTTATAAAAAAAATGAATTAATGAATGAAAAGGAGATAAACAGGACTGACAGACGGGAATATTATGTTTATGTCATTGTCGGATCACGAGTGTGAAATAATGTGAAATAATACAGATCCCATATTCTCCCTAAATCTTTGAACGAACCAGAGCAAATCGAGAACGTCGTCGGTCTTCAACTTTCGTCATGACGTCAACATGGCCATGGTCAAGGACGAATTATTTTGGATAATTCGCGTATTTACGATATTTGTTGACTTAAACAACATTCAATGAGTTTTTATAAGTTTAATTATTGATTGTTTTGACAAATAAAGTTGAATTTTATCTATAAATCTTGTATATGTTTCTTTGCGGCATAAAGTATTCCTACGCCGTACAAAATAACGGATTGTATGGCGGCCTCAAAGAGAAATAATTTTAATAATTAAAAAAAAATCGTAATATTGGAATTATAAGAATTAAATGTTCTTTTTTCAGAATTTATCGATGTGTAAACTCTGCCTTTTTACTCACAAACTTTACATAAAAGTGCTTCGCACTTTTATTCAGTTTGTGAGTAAAAAGGCAGAGTTTACACATCGATAAATTCTGAAAAAAGAACGTTTAATCCTATAGTAAATGCTCACTCCTCCATGGCACCTGATCCCACCTCTGATGTTTCGGAGGTCCGTGTTTGCTCTGCTCTTGTTTTTTATATTTGTTTAATGGACGTTGAGATTGAATACTGTTCGTTATTTCCATATCCTTCATGTACCTGTAACGTAAAGAAATTTATATTTTTTTTCAAGTCTGCTTGCAACTATGTCTTAGTTGAATTCACTGACGGAAAGGAATAGAAGTAGTTCCTTATATATGGTTGAAAGATGGTGTAAAGAAATGCCGTTGGCAACCATTCAAATCATCACAGAAAAGACAGCTTGACATAAAGCAATACATTTTTCCAAGCAGTGACTTCAGGGATCTGCCTGTAAAGGTCTTGTACAGAACAGGTTGGTTTCTGACTTAGAAAAAGTAATATACAATGAAGCTCATTTTTGGTATATATTAAGAGATAAGAACAATAATAAAATGTGACATGTCCATTTCTAAACACGACAAGGTCAATCAGAGAATTTGTGACCCCGCAGTTGCGGGGGGTGGGGTGGGGGAGAGGGGTTCGGATCCTCTTCACTGAATTTGTAGAATTATTTAATGTATACAAATGTATGCATACAATGTAAGTAAATAAAATATACTAAAATGAAAACAAAGGTTTGATGGATTATTCTTTATTATGTGTGTAAAAGATTCCTTTTTATATGAAATATTTATCACACTGTAATGATGAAATTATTAGTTTAAACAAGCCAGACCTCATAAATTTTTCTTTCAAATAATTTCCATTTTATCAGCATTATCAATATTGCCTAGCTGACAGTTAAAATCTCCACATAGTATAATATTTTCATTGACACAACTCAGCTCAGTTGATATACGAGTTGGTTTTACTCCGGTAAGTGCTTCTTTTTTAATTCGCGGACTCTAATCCACCTGGCACCACACTTTAAAGTTTAATTTTTTAATAGACATGTATTTTCCCTCAATTATCTATCATTTATATCATTCACACATGATATTCATTCTAAAATTTAAATGCTTTTAAGTTCCTATTTCTTTAGTTTGTTTACATGAATTCTCGTTACGTTTCCCTTTCACTCTGCTACTGCATGATCAACAGTTATGACGTCACGGGTATGATATGTTACCCCTGTGATAACTACAGGGGCCCAGAAACGACATAATTCTATTTATTGTACCATTGCATATTTTTTTTGATTCATGTTTACAACCTGAAACCAATTTGAGATATCCTATTATGCCATTGCATATTTTGATTCATTTTTAAAACCTGAAGCCAATTTTAGATATCGTATTATGCAATTGCATATTTTGATTCATTTTTACAACCTGAAACCAATTTTGTCCCCCGCTTTCGCGAAAGCAAGGGGACATTAAATCTCATTCGTCTGTCTGTCCGTCAGTCTGTCCGTCACAAAAACGTTAATCTTGCCCGCAACTTTTGATTTAGTGGAGTTATGAGTTTTCATATTTCACATGTATATTCCTTGTGACAAGACCTTTCTTTGGGTACCACCAAATTTGACCTTTTGACCTTGACCTTGGAGTTTGACCCAGTTTAACACAAAAATTCCAAACTTTTACTTTGGCCATAACTTTTGAATGGGAGGTACTAGGACTTTCATATGTCACATATATATTGTTTGTGGCAAGGTCTTTCATTGGATAACAACAACCTTGACCTTTTGACCTTGGAGATTTACGTACCTATGAAAAAACTTTAACCTTTTCCATAACTTTTGAACGGTGAGGACTAAGGCTTTCGTACTTCTCATATGTAGTCTTTGTGAGAAGACCTTTCATAGGATACCAACAACTTTTACCCTTTAACCTTCACCCTGGAGTTTTAACTGCTTTTAAAAAACTTTAACTTTGATCACAACTTTTGAACGGTAGATACTAGGACTTTTATATTTCATATATGCATTCTTTGTGGCAACTCCTTTCATTGGATATCAACAACCTTGACCTTTTTACCTTAAAAATTTACGTACTTATGAAAAAAAACTTTAACCTTGACCATAACTTTTGAACAGTAAGGGCTATAGGGGTTTCATAGGTGTCATAACAGTATTACACTTTGGTTCACGTCAAATCATGGCTGACGGAAAATAATCCCGGAATCTTCCCTTCCGATTCGGGCATTTTGATACGAGACTGGAGCTGAATTTTTTTATGAGATGAAAAACAACATGTAAACTTCCTGTATTGACCAGATTTATTAAAATTTAGGGCGTGCTGATTTTTCTATATACTGTCAAGAGTGGGGAGTGATAAGGCCCTGGACTAGATTTTCAAGCACCTGCTCGACTTCGACCGAAACAAACTTGCGTGCCTTGCTGGATGGCTATGTATTTTTTGGTACTAAAATCTTTATAAAGAATGGTTTTACAAGATCTGAAAAGGAAACTTCTCAGAAGTTTGTTTTGAATTAGTTACATCTACTCAAACTTGCGCAATTTTGGTAAGAATATATAGCAGAAATTAATACTGTTGTGACACCATACTTCACATATGTAATCCTTGAGAGAAAATCTTTCATTGGATGTCAACAACTTTGACCCTTTGATCTTGACCTTGGAGTTGACTTACTTTTAAAAAACATTTTTTTTTGCCATAACTTTTTAACGGTAAGGATTAGGGTTTTCATCCTTCAAAAAAAATCAACTTCAATGTAACTTTCTATATAAATTACATATGAAAGGATGTTCATATTACACACAATACGTCATAAAAAATTTCATCTCACCCACAAAGACACCGAAAGCGGGGGACCACAATTCTTTGAATTTGCTTGTAGATATCGATTTTAAAGAAATTCTTATCTCTTAAATTCATGTCATATAGCTTACTATGACGTCATATCATAAAGGCAAGTAGAATATTTGGTTGTTACCTTAACATACCTGCGGATAAGGATACCTGTCATGGAAAAAGGAAGCCACGTGAAGGTATCCACACAAGAGCAAATTATCATCTTGAGAAGCTACGCCAAAAAATCGTAGCTATTGGCCTCAAATTTACAAAGAGGTAAAAACTGCAGAGCTGGAAAATTTACCAGATAAGTTTCAGCTCTTGAATACAGAAAAGTTATACGAGAAAAATTTAAAAAAAAAGAATGGCGGACCAGGTCCAGAAACTCACGCACAGAAATGAGTGTTAAATTGAAAACGAAGAATTAAAAACTCTGGTAATGTCTATTAAAGTAAACGCATCAAAATACAGCATGATAGAACACCCCATCGAGAAAATAAAAACAAAAATAGGTATATCTTTTTTGTAATTTTATCATACTATACATCTTCACTTTGTCGTCGGAACCGTGTGAGGAGGAGGTGAATATCCCTCCACCCCCTCATCTTGACGTACGTAAACAAGAATTCATTTAAGTAATTTAATGCATCAATTAACCAACACAGTGAAATCTCAATGGTTTTGTCAGCTTTTAAACAATCAGTTTAATGTTTCGCTTATTGGGTGAGAGGAAGGATATGGAAATAACGAACAGTATTCAATCTCAACGTCCATTAAATAAATATACAAAACAAGAGCAGAGCAAACACAGACCTCCGAAACATCAGAGGTGGGATCAGGTGCCATGGAGGAGTGAGCATCCCCTGCCGACCGGAATTTCTTCACTATAAAAAACTGTCCCCAAAATTAGAAATATTAGGTGGAAGTGGAACCGACGAAGTGAAAGGGAAAGTGGAAATGGTGCTCAGGAAACAAAAAAACTGGCAGGGATGTCCGTCCACCAATACTCTACCAAAAGATGCAGGCAGGGATGTCCATACACCTGATCTTGCGCAGCAACAAGCAGGGATGCCCGCACACTAGCTGCTAAGAGATGCCAATTACAGAGCAGGGATAACCACACACTCTGTCAAGCAATAAGCAGGATGACCGCACACTTGTATATACCTTCACAAGTTTTTCGAGTTTGACCTTCAACACCGACCCCGTAATCATGGCCAGAAAAAACCTTTATATCTAAAATACTATCTAAAGTACACAGTTATAATTTATATACAAACTAATTAAAATACTAATCAAGCTTCCACCCGTAATCATGGCCAGAAAAAACCTTTATATCTAAAATACTATCTAAAGTACACAGTTATAATTTATATACAAACTAATTAAAATACTAATCAAGCTTCCAATCAATCATCCTGTAGTTATTCAACTTAAGTAGCATACAATGATTATTATTGATAACTTTAAATGGAACTCGGCACTAATTAAGTAACTTTCGCTATAATAACATATAGGAAACAGCTTTCCGTTTCATAGTTTACAAATTGGTATGGCATCAGCACAGGTACTTGTGGACAGGACCACCCCCCCCCCCCCCCCCCCCCCCCCCATATTCAACCCCGGGGCTTGTTGGAGATTTTTTTCAAAAATTATATTTATTACACTCATTCATCATGTGTACAATATGAAAAAAACCTCAAAACTCCAAAACAATCGCTCCACAAAAAAAATAACCCACTATACATTATAAGGGAGAAAGGTATGCCACTCAGGTTTCAAATTTCCTTAAGTTAAAGCAACGGAAGTGCATAGAGAATATATGATAAAACCCGAAAGAGATTATTACGTCATACAAAACTCTCTCGGACGTTATCCTAATAAGTAAAACATTCTCTATGCACTTCCGTTGCGATTACCTAGGGAAATTTCAGCGTTCTGACAGGAAAACTGTTTAAGGAGATAATCAGTTATTGTGGGATTCTTACAAGATGCAGAGTTAATCCGATAGCATGCACATCCGATAGCATGCACTAAGACAGAAATATATGCAGAGACGATGTTAATCGACATTTTAGGTTGAAATAAAATAAATAAATGCTTTAAACCCAAAAACCAGTGGGGGTACAACGTAAACAAACTGGAGTGGCATCATATCTCCCTTATAATGTATAGTGGGTATATTTTTTGTAGAGCGATTTTTTGGGGGGATTTTGACAATTTTTTCATATTGTACACATGATGAATAAGTGTAATAAATATAATTTTAAGAAAAATCCAATAAGCCCAAGGGGTTCAATATTTGGAAGGGTGTCCTGTCCAAAAGTACATGTGAAAAAAATCACTACATCTTCAACAGTCAAAACTGTCATTCAAATTGGTGTCATAAGGGACAACTTTTATAATACTAAGTTTTTAAAAAATGTAAGCAGTATATTTGATCAAGTTAACCAGAACTTTTTTTCACTTAAAATGTGCGTCAGTAAATGTTCTTTGCTTGAAAGAAAGAACAGACATTAAAGGTTCGTGGTGAACAAGATACCACAAACAGGGAGGAGAGGAATGGTACCATATGTAAACTGCATCGTCATACCAGCAGGCATGCATAACTGATGAAATTTTCCTTGATGGCCTCCATTGAGGATCTGTTATGACAATAGGGGTGAAAAATTAGTAATGCTTGTGACTTGGTGGAATACCAACTATCTACAATTGAGGATGTATGTACAGTATGTGATGAAATACTGAGTATTTAGAATTGAATTCGTCGAAGCTTTAATAAGTTAAAATCGTTAGACTTTATTAATTCCAGTAAAGGAAACGTGGAAGAAATAACTTACAATTTAACATTAGTTAATGCATTTTTATTAGTTTGTTTTTCTTTCTTAGGAATCTAGTGGAGTCTGTAAGGAAGGGATTATAGTTTCACCAAAGAGAGGAGTCTAGAATGATGGACATTCTACAGAAAGCCACAGAATATTCCACCAGCTGTGATTTGATGGGATGTCAAAAGCTACATCTAGAAAAGGTAGTTGCTATTCCCACCAGTCAAGTCGGAGGGAAAATCCATGTGATGTGTGACTGCCATGTAAGAGAGAGCAGAGTAAAGAAGAGGGTTGAGCAAGAAGTGTTCACAAGGAAAGACTCTTTGCAACATAATTATGAACATGGCTATTTCTTAATAAATTACAACACGCTCAGAGATTTCAGTTAAATATTCTATCTCTTGCAAACTTTGTGTATATAACAGACTCGTTTAACCTTATTGTTAAAGGATCGTGCAGATTTATTGTTAAAGGATCATGCAGATGTAAAGCACAGTCATGAAATATGGCATGCCGCGAAAAATCTTGGCAAGTAATTAAATAATAATATCAGTAAGGAACATTTATGAAATTGTAATATTTCCTTTTACTTTCATTAGAATAGCCAGTATCCTCGCTTTGATTTCAAGACTGGGTACGAAAAAAAGTTGCAGGGATCTACAGAAGTGGTCAGAAAATATAGGAACCACTATTTTTTATGATTTTTTCAAGACCCCACCCTATTTTCTTCCCTTGGAAAGAGTCCCTTGGCTTTAAAGGGACGTGTTCTTTAATTTTTAACAATTCAATTTCCCATTCACCCAATGATGTTTTGTACTAAGTTTGGATTCTTAAAAAGACGTCGAAAATTACTCCCAACTCAAGCTTTCACGTATATCTATTCATAATTGACCCTCATTCTATTCTTGTGTGTAAGATCTACTGCAGAAGTGAAATCAATTCAATTTTAAAAACTCTTTTCTATAGGAAAAATGTCTTTCCATAAACCATACTTCTAGGAAAATTGACGACAAAAAGTAGAAAATCAAGCAATGAAGAAATTCCTTTCAAGCAGTTGAAGTTGAAAGACAAATCAAGCTCTTTTCAAGTTTTGAGTGAATAGAGATTTGGCAACCTCACCTGTAGAAATAGGAAATTATGTCCAACTCAATAAACTTTTATAAAACTTATACTTTTGACTCTTAGACAGAAATCCAAGTTCCAGTTCTGTCAAATTCAACAGACAAATCAGCTGTACTGGTAAGCAATTGTAATTAATATCCTTTATTTTGGGGGGCCAACAACAATAACATCACTACATTCAGCTGTTCTTAAATATAATAATTTACTTTTCTCCTAGTAAAGTAGATGACATTCCACCGGAAGACAACAATTATGTTGGTAAGATTTTGGCATACAGAACATTTACACCTACAGGTAAATAAAAAATAGGGCCCCCACTCTGCAAGCGCCCTATAATGATCAATTTGTCTATCCATCTGTCCATGTCCAGAGCAGGTGTTCTGTCACCTTTACCCTTAATTCATTCTGTGTCTTCAGATAAAAGTGTACACTGACCTTCAACCATGTTTCTAGTTCTAAGATAGTTTTAAGTCTCCTGTCATTTTCTAATTCTTAATATATGATCATTTTTGTAAATTACAGATTAAATTTTTTCAGACGCATTCAGAGGAAGTGAAACAATTGTGTCTGAAGATGGCTGAAAAGAATTCAAGCCTGGAGCACAATTTCCAATGACCAGCACCACAAAGAAGAAACCATGCCCCTGACTGGTTTGTCTGTTGAAAGTGCAGAAAAATGCCTACAAATACTGAGAAAGTGTGCTGCAAAAAGACAGATGTGTTTCACCTTTACCAGTAAGTTTGACATTACTTTCTTTTACAGACCAAAACTTACGAATTGAAGTTTCATAGTACAATTTTGATGATAATAAATAGTTTACTTATACTTCATACTTTTCCATTTTTACATATGTAAAATCCACACAGCATTGTGTATCAATTTTCAGGAAATATGAATGCATGTATAGACTTTTCTCGACTCATTCAATAACGTTTTTTTTAAAAGGACTTTGCTGTACTAATTTTGGAGACTGTTTTGGCACTTGGCAGGACGTATCGGAGAGACGTGTTGGTTTTCGATGATGATGCAGAATGAACCAAAGCCAACAAACATCGAGGATACAGGCAGTAAGTCTTATGGACGGTTAGGGGCTGAGGACAGGAGAGTGATACCTTCCTGTTGTGTGTGGAAGATAATGGACAAATATCCTGATCCCTTTGGCCAGTATACTGCATTTGTTCCTGGTCGATTGGGCTAATTCTGTAAATTTGTGATATCCATCAACAAAATCATGTCCTTTAAACTACAGACGACATTTCAAAAGTCAATGGTAAACTAGTGCTAATTGTAACGGGGACCGTTACAGATCTTCCCCAAACGCTCCCCAAATCGCTTTTTGTGCCTAATTCCTGTAAGACATTTTTAAAAATATGATCAGTATCGAAGGATTTCATTAAAAAAAATTATAAAGGCTACAATGCTATTAACTGTATGTCATTTAACGCATTGTACGCGCACGCACGTGTATGCACATGCAAGATGATTATGGCATGTTGTCTAAACCACTAACATAACTTTATATCATGAGAATCAATAAAAAATCGTATAAATATAAATGTTACCGTTTTTCAGATAAATTCGTCATTTTGCGTCTTTCGCGCACGCACATGCATGCATGGTGGTGCATTCATTTTGATAGTACCATAAAGAAGGAATCCATTATAGCTATTCATATTCTAAATTTTATCCCGTTTCGTTAAAAACTAAGAAAGTTATACACATTTAAAGTTTCAGCCAATCAGATTGCAGCACAAGTACATGCGCATGTTTTTCATGATAATTCTTATATATCATGCTGTAGATCATTATAATGTATAACCTTGTTCAATATTTCAAAGGATTTTGTCGAAAAACAAGAAAGATATTGAGACTTTAGTTTCAGCCAATCAGAGCGAAACGCACGTGCATGCGCGTGAGATCTTGCCATTTTGACCATGTCTTCTTGTTTAAGCTTCTAATATATCCTTATATTATGAGTTTCAAAGCATTTCATAAAGAAATTAAATAGTCTATATCATTGATATTGGACATTTCTCATGTTGCACGTGCGCGCTCTTGCAAGCACACGTGCATGTAAATGCTTTCTTGATAATTCTTATATATCAGGCTGTAGACCTCCCTAATGTATGACTAAGTTTTAAATTTCAAAGGATTTTATCAAAAAACAAGAAAGATATAGAGACTATAGTTTCAGCCAATCAGAGCAAAGCACACGTGCATGCGCGTGAGATCTTGCTATTTTGACCATGTCTTCTTGTCTTTGCTACTTATATATCCTTATATTGTGAGTTTCAAAGCATTTCATCAAAAATTGAAAAAGTTACGGCTATATTCATTATATAGGTCATTTCACGTGTTGCACGTGCTCGCTCTTGCAAGCACGTTCGCGCAAAATGACCTTCGTTCCACAAATCTACGTAACATGTCTACTGACCCTAAAAACATTTCACCTTAGTCGGATGTGTAGTTTACAAGATCATTCGCGGACAAAAAAGTGCCCAGGAAGAAGAAAACTAATAATAATAAGAAACAGAGTAATAACAATATGTTCCCCAACTTCGTTTGCGGAACATAACTAGAAAAAAGGAACCCTAAAACAATAATAGGAAACTTGAGGCGACAGAACCTCAGCTCAAGAAGTATAAACTTGAGGTGGCCTTACATAAATCAAAACTGGATATAACTCAGCTCAGACAGAGCTACAGATCTTTACACAAAATTCAGATGTTACATGTCTTGTCGGGACCCCCGAAAAAAGAAGTAGAAGAATCACAGATTGTGTCAATTGAAGGTTCTTCTACACATTGTCAAGATTCTGAAAAAATTAGAAACCAGCAAGGGATGAATATCTCAAAAATAACTCAATAATTCAAATTAATATCATTTATATTTCTTTTGTGTTTTTTTACTTGAAAAAAATTACCAATTTTGTTTTTGTATAATGTTGGTGGTACTTTTCTGATTATCAAAGACAAATAGAGTCTACTTTATATGTAGACGAATTTATTAAGAAAGATATTTTTGGGACCTTCATTATCTCATTCAGAAGATAATAGATATGACTTCACATAACAACATAGTAAAAGGACCAGATTTCATATGCAAAAAATGTGGAAAGCCATATACAATAAAAATTAACGTTGAAAAACACTTGGCCCCCTAATGTGCAAATTGTGAGTCGTGTGGACAGATCGTCTGCTTAAAAGATAATTTACAAAGGCATAAATACCAATCTCTATCAGCATCATTACATAAATGTAACCAATGTACAAGGATTTACAAAAGTGAAGCAAATCTTCAGAAACACAATTGCCCGAATTGTATATATACATATTATAATATGTAATGTGTTTAAACAACACAATGCTGCAAACAGAGCCTATCCCTGAAGCCAGATGAAGAACAAACCAGAAGTCTCGCGCCATCGGGAAACAAAGAATGAACTAGGCAAATCGGGTTCAAAATACACAATACTTTACAGTCGAGGCCGGGATTTACAAAACCATAACAAAATATAAACAAAGCAAAGAGATTTTTATTTTAGTTAAGAATTAAGTCAAGTATTTTCGCACGTAAACAGTTGCAGAGAAAGTAAGTTTATTACAATTTATTTGAATTGTCGTGGTGTAATAGCATTAGATGCAGCAGTGATACCAATATAGGTTACATTTATAACGAGCCCTCGCTGACGATTTAGGCCTTACTGTATCAGCTGTATAAAATGTCTTAAGGATCTCGTGGTGGCAAATCTTACTGGTCAATATATAAAACTATTGGACATTCTGTAAGACAGCATGTTGAAGATCTGCAAGGAATATCTGATAGATCAACACAGGAGCAGAATATATCGGTGAACACAGTAAACCAAGATATTCATAGAAATTCAACACCAAACTCAAATTTTCTAAACTCGAAATCAACGGAACCCGTTATATGTACTGTAAATTCCAATACCCTGTATCAGTGTGCTACGGGAAGCAATATTACAGATAGAAATGTGTCTGCAATAAACGATAGCCCCGTGGGGATCCGGGTTAGAATAGGTCCTCAGTACCCCCTTGCTTGTCGTAAAAGGCGACTAAATGTTGCGGTCCTTCGGATGAGACCGTATAAACTGAGGCCCTGTGTCACAACAGGTATGGCACGATAAAGATCCCTCCCTGCTCAAAGGCCTGTAAGTGCCGAGCATAGGCCTAAATTTGAAGCCCTTCACCGGCAATGATGACGTTTCCATATCAGTGAAATATTCTGGAGAAGGACGTTAAACAGTATACAATGAATGAATGAAAGAAATAATCGATACAGTAGATGACATATTGAATATTCCCATGGAAACAGCCGAAGTTCTTATTTAAGATAGTGACTCTGATCATGAATCGGAAAACATTGAGAATAAATCAGTTCTTACTCAATTACAGGAATGGGCAACTAAAAATCAAGCTTCTAATACATCACAAGGTG